>JANRMR010197614.1:0-10149 GCA_025434825.1 Bergia sp. 'catenularis'
CACTGAGAAAGTCGGAGCAAGAAGTGTTCACGGTAGCTGCAGGGATGAGGCCAAAAGTACCACGGGTATGTGTCATTCGATGTTCCACAAAGTTTTGGTGATGTAACACTGGCGGTCTCCGCGTCCTTTTATTTCAAACTTCTAAGGCCTGGTTTGTAAAACTGGACACAAATAGGAGAAAAATTTGTCGAATTTCGTAAACAAAAGCTTCAGTGCTGGGTAATATGTTGGTGAGAGTCGAGGGTCCCTTAAAACAGATCTTTGATACAGAAACGAAAAAACTGATGGAGCCGTTATATAAACATATTTCAGTTCTTTTTAACAGATACAATAAGAAACAAGAAATTAAACCACTTATAAAACATTTTTGTAGTAATGTAACGCGTTATTGCGTTCGACGAATGAGAACGCACATCCTAATCTGGGATGCCTGTGCAGACTATTGAGGAGAAAAATGCATGAACTTCTCAACCTCGTTCCCAAGTCGAATATTTATTAACTACGTCGTCATGCGTGCGCAGCATTTCAACTTGCGACCAACTTCATGCACGAGTTTGGGTCCAGTGTAAGAACCTATTTACCAAGGCGTCAGTTCAGGAGCTTATTATGTTTGCAGCCGTTGAACAAATTCACCGATTTTGGTCACAGTGTGTGTTCAGATTAAATGAGCGGTTTCGCTAGGTAGTCATTCTGCCAAATGATTGGCATGGAATCGGTCACAGTATTTATCGTTTATTCTGATTGGTCGATAGCCGTTTGGTAGGCAAATGTTTTGCCCACCAAACGGCTATCCACCAATCAGAATAAGATATTACGTAATGTCAAGTGAGACCTGATAAACCCTCATTACGATTCTAAATTCAGCTCATACTTTCCAAAGCAAACCATAGAGCTAGTAAAGGAGCGATATTTCTCAAGGACAGCAATGTGTGTATAAATCAAATCTTTATATCTTTATTGATTTTTCCCCATAACGTGGAACGTGCGCCTGTCTGAAATGACTACAGCTTAATCAGCTTCTACTTCCGATTGTTAGGTGGCGTTCGTGATTACTGATGGTGAGCAAACAACAAATAAAGGACCTTATGAACCACTTGAACAGGCTTCGCAAGGCTTGAAGGATGCAGGAGTGACTGTCTATAGTATGGGAATTGGAAAGTCAGTCAACTATCAAGAGTTAGTTGCTGTGGCCTCGTCACCGGAGTTTGTATTCCTAGCAGATAGCTTCGAGATAATAATTGAAGAAGTTGAAACTATCAAGGCTCAACTCTGTGAAGGTATTTAGAGCGGACAATGTTGCTGTTTATTACCAATTATAGAGACTTTAGCATCGCGTTTACGGCAAACAGCAAACCGCGACTAGCGGTTTGAGGTTTCCCGTTTGCCGTTGTGGTAAAAATCGACTTTAGCGTGGCGTTCGCAGCACACTCAATGAGAAGGAACTAAAACTTCAAAATACGTCGCCTTTTATGAGCCTTCTTGTCTTCTTCGGTGTACTTGTCCATTAGACGTCCCAAGCGTTCTCGGCGTGTTCGTCCAGTTAAATTGACTTGTTGTTTTTCGTCTAAAAACAGGAGAAAGCACTCCAGTTATTTCATCCCAGTTGGCCTCCGGGTTGCCACTTCTGTTGCCAGCATAACGTCGTTTGAGATGTTTGGCCATCTGAAATGCATTTTCTAAGTAAAAGAAAACATATGTGATTCAGAATTAAATCCCAAGACAAATTTGTGTACTTTTTTGCACGCACATGTTTGTAAGCTTCGAGCCGCCATATTTGTTTTTCATCCCCATGCACTACTCAGATTTTATCGTCTTGAAGTAATGCATGATTCATAGTTTAGGAATCGAAAAACCGACATTGAAATTGTACAGAGATATAAAATGCTCACTTTCAGCTTTAAATGTGAGTTGGTTGAATTCGAAGAGCCAAAAGACCTTGCCGCTAGAAGGTCTTCTTCCCGTTAAAACGTGAACCGCGAACTGCAAACGTGACGCCAAGACCAAGGTCGCGTGACTTCCTCGGGTTTGCGTAAACGTGATGCTAAAAACCTCTGTTGTCTCAATTATACTCTAGAAAACGAATTATGGGCTATTCTTTGCACATGTCATCTATGCTCCGTTTCTATGAACCCTCAGTTTATGTTTGTGACATTCAGTTTTCAAGGATTCACACTAAACACTCTTTTCTTCATTCACGCTTTCCATTTCAAATTTAGATCATTGCCTTTTTACGGAATAAAATCGGCCAACGAAATTCAGCATTATACCATCTTTTAATTTTGATTCTTTTCTGGTTTCTTTTTGCAGCTGCAAAAGTAAGACCTAAACCTCCAGGTAAGCGGACAGTTCCATACAGGTTATTACGGTGGCTTACAAGGCTCAACACAATTAAAAAAATAGTAAGAACAAACAAAAAGTTATATGGCAAACCATAAAATATAAACACGAAAAAGTATTTTCCACACAAAACAAAATTCGCAACACAAACAAAAATGGCATCGTAAAATGAAAAAATAGCAGCATTCAAAAATAATAAAATCAATTAAAAAAAAACATAACGCAAACAAAATAAACACAAATAAAGAGGTATTTTCAACACAAAAGGAAAGACGCAACGCAAACAAAAAAATAGCATACAGCAGCATTTAAAATAGAACAAAAATAAACAAAAATAGTCGGAATAATTAAAAAAAAAGAAACAACAAAGAGGTATTTTTTAAAAAAAAACAGGAAAATTCGCATTGTAAACAAAAAACTGGCAACGTAAACAAAACAACTTACAACGCAACGCCAGAGAGCCTGTGTCTGAGTCACTGACCATAGATACTGAAGGCTCATTGTTACTTTGGAGGGGCACCATTTTGAAAACTGAGGAAGGCTGAATCGTGGCGGAAAACAGTCTGCGTTATCTGATAGCAACATATTTTCATCCTTGATATGAGGATAGGTTGATTCTAGACTTTTTGAAATCTCGTGGTATTGTAAAGAGTTTGTTTACGTTAAAGCGACGACTACAAGCAGGGCTCGACATTAAACATTTTAGGTCACTGGCCCAATAGGCCAGTAAAATTCAAAACCAACTGTCCTAGCGCAAAAGAGCGTTGGCCCAACATAAAAAGTCGCCCAAATGTTGAGTGAGTTTTTAGATCTCATTTAAATAACCAAAAACTTGACCAGATGTTTTCTCATTTACATATTTCACATTGATTTCTTAAGAGTTGCTGGCCCCATCGGACAACCCTTTTTCAAAAATTACTGGCCTGTGCTGGTCCGAAGGGGTAAAAAGTGCCTTGGCCATCGGGCCAGCGTTAATGTCGAGTGCTGACAAGATTATGGCCTACGCAGGAGCGATGTGGATCTCTACGAGGAAAAACTCTGAGTTTCTACCTCTTTTCTCTTTCTAAATTCGCTAAAAGAAACAGCGGCGCCCGCAGCAGCGTGTCCTTCCTCCGGAGCCGTTGGGGATAAACCATAGCAGAAGTTGTCCGCAAGACCTATACTTCCAGTCAAAAGTCCTTGGACACCCTTGGCAAAAACTCCTCTCCTGCACCCCCTTTTTCAGTGTTGATACGCCGATGTTGCCGGCTTTTCTGTCCGTATTTTTTTAAGCCTGCAAAACAACATTGGGTAGGGGGATTGGGGAAAAAAGAATCCCCTGTCCAAATTTTTTGTCTGAGATTGTAGCTCTTTTCCACAGTTCCTGCAAAACATGGCCGCGATTCGGATACTGGAATAAATTTGGCGGGAATCACTTTACCTGACCGTCACGTCTTTGGTCAGAGATTCTGACTTAGACCCATTGTTGCCATTTTCTGTTTGGGATGCGAATTTTCCTTTTTTGTGGAAAATATCTTTTTTTTGTTTTTTCTTTAAAGTTTTGTTTGCATTATGACTTTTTTGTTCGTTTTGAATTATTTTTTAATTGCTGCCATGTGCCATTTATTTGTTTGCGTTGCGACTTTTCGTTTTGTATTGAAAATGCATTTTTATTTGTGTTTCTAGTTTTGTTTGCCGTATAACTTTTTTCTTTGTTCTTATTATTTTTGTAATTGCTGCTATAGTTTGTTTTTTTTTTGCGTTGAGCCTTCTGGGCCACCGTAGATTATAACTTTTTTTTCAATGATTCACTAAAAGTGATGTTACCCAGGAAAACAAACTTTAGCATTGAAATATTGAGATTAAACTTGGTCAACATAGTTTAAAATCAAACACTCTTCATTCTATTGCAGTTGTCCTTTTTAGTTTAGATCTCAATAAAATTTCTTACAATTTTATTTGAATGCTCAGAAAGTTTTCTTATACTAATACATTTGGAATAATGAACGATTTTTGGTGTATATTTTAGTAATGATCTATCAAAAGAGATCACTTTGTTTTTCTTGTTAATTTAACTGTTGTTGTTGTTGTTTTCTCCTTTTAACAGATATTTGCAAGGGTGTATCTTGTTCATCGCCTCCGTACTCGAGCTGTGAAGCAAACGGCCTTATTCCTAAATGTGTTTGCCCCGATAAATGTCCACCAGGCAGAAACCCAGTTTGTGGCCAGGACATGAAAACATATGAGAACGAATGCGAATTGCAACGTTCCGCCTGTATCAAAGGAATACCGAACAAAGTAGAAAAGAACGGAATTTGCGGTAAGTACCATTAAAAAAACAAACTGACGAAACAGTAATAGTAATTGTGAATGTGAATACGACCAAGGCAAGACTTTGGTTAGAACTTATATTTAATTTTAGTTTTATTATTGCATATATTTTTTAGTTTTCGACCAATAAAACTGCTGCTGTTACGCCTGTTTTATGAACACAGCTGTTCCTTATTCTTGGGAAACTTCGTCCAAACAGGATTTGGGAACGCGAGTACTACTGCGGCTTACTTTATTTAAAATACCTAGTTTGGTTCGTCTTTTTTAGTATCCAGGATTTTAAATGTATTTGCACTCGTTATTACAAATACTATCTGTTCAAAGAGTAGGACCCATATTGACTTGTATTGATCATTTGTATATCTTTGTTATTTTGAAGATCCATGTGAAGGTTACAAGTGTACTGCTCCATACAATATTGGATGCAAAGCCATATACGAGACACCTGTTTGCCAGTGCCCACTTCCGTGTCCTGATATAAGACCTCGGCCGTATGTTTGTGCATCAGATGATGAAACTTACAAATCACAATGCCACATGGAGCGACACTCTTGCCTTACTAACAACCGTCTCATAGTTAGTTACTATGGTACTTGCCGTAAGTATCATCCCCCACTCCACGCATTTTGATTCTGTCCGCTTTCTTATGCCACCCTCTTCTGACTGTTGCCAAAAGCGCTCCCAGGGGGTTTAACATTCTAGAATTGCACTCACTCTAGAAATCATGCTGTTTTAGTATCTGTTTTTGAGAAATGTTCGAGGTATTTTTATGTAAAAATAATAATCCTTACATAGAGGGGTGGACGTACAGGAAAATATATAAATAACTGATTTGCTTAGTCTTCGTCATCTTTCTTCGTTCGTTTCTTTTTCTATTGTAAAAACATGAGTATTAAGTGCAGCTCCAAATCTAATTTTCCGTAAAAGGAAAGTGATAATGTGAAAAATCACACTAAACTCTTCCGCTGGAATTTGTAAAAACATTTTTGATAAATAAAAATCCTAGTTCAATAATGCAATTCATAAACAATGTTTTAACTTTTCTAGAAACACACGTACTCAGTGTAATAAGCAAGACTCGGTATTTAAAAAGAAATGGTAAAAGATTCCTAAGTATAGAATAACTAAACCATTCTCTGGGTTCTTAAAAAGATACTACATAACTACCGTAATTCCTCTTTTATTTCCCATTTAGAAGGCGCTGATGCTTAACGATCTTTTACGATACTAGTCATAAACGTTTCATGTTTAAGATGAATCGTCAAAGTATTTTTCTAATGACTAACTTGAAGTCACTCCCATTTCTCAAAAAAAACCCCTTCAAATTGATCATTCAGTTTTTGGGATATTGGGAACAAACGTTAGTCATTTTATCTCCGGCAGCAGTTATTGTTGTTCATCGTGCATATGAGTGTCCATTGTGTTGCGTTGCTGCAAATGATTTACTGGATATCATAATAGCAATTCTCTGATTTCAGAAAAAGAATGCAAGGCGGTGGTTGATTTGGCTTTCATTGTGGATTCGTCTGGAAGTATAAGCAGAAGCAACTGGAGCAGAATGAAGGTCTTCATCAAAGCCATTACCTCCCAGTTTGACATCGGACCTGACACTGGACACGTAGCAATTATCTCGTACAGTACAAACGCTCAGATCGATTTGAAATTTAACTCATTGAGAGGCTCAGGACTCACCACCGACAATGTTAATAAGTTCGTTGATAGGATGCCTCACCAACGCGGACTTACATACATTGACAGAGCTCTTCGTTTGGCGGAACGACAAGTTTTCATTGAAGCTGCTGGAATGAGGCCAAAAGTTGCAAAGGTAATCAGCAAAGTTATTGATGAAAACTAAAACAAATTAAGTATTGCAAACAAAAGTTAATTGACAATAAAACAAAGATTTTTAAAATATTGCTAAGATTCTAGCGAGAAGTATTTTTATCGGCCTCAGTTTTAAGGTGGTGGTTTGTCCTTAGACGATATTCAGTATTCGATTTTCAATCACCCAAAGCAATATTTTCTCTGTTTTGGGAAAGCTTTGTTACTCACCGTTTTAGGGGTGCTTATAACTTCTTGTTAGACGAGTATACTTTAAGTGCTAACAAAAATGGTGAAACTATAACCGAATGGAGTGACTTTGGTATAAATGTTCGTTGGTTTCCAACAATTTTTCTTTCAAACGTATTTTATGATATTTCTCCATTTCAGGCTGCATTTGTCATCACAGATGGCCAGCAAACTAGAGACAAAGGGCCGTTTGAAGAGCTCTATATCGCTTCACAAGGTCTAAAGGATGCAGGCGTACGCGTGTATGGTATGGGTATTGGCAAAGCTGTTGACTATGGAGAGTTGGTAGCAATTGCTACTGATGAAGATCATACATTCCAAGCAGAAAGCTTTCAAGAGCTTGCCAGTGAAGTGGAAAATATCAAACAGGAAATTTGTGATGGTCAGTATCAGTTGAGCACGTATTATAAGTGGTATATAACATTCCTTAGGGTTTTGAAAAAGCTGTAAGATTGCAGCTGCTACAAAGAACCCAACATTAAGTCTAAGGTTTAATTAAGAAAGTATATTGTTTATCTGCCATCTGTTGCCTCTTTCCTGCTGGAAATATCTAGATATAATATATATAAGTTCTAAGACGATTTCTGGCCACTTTAAGCGCAATTCCATCGAGAGAAATGAGTGCTTATTTTTACCGGGCACGTGTTACAAATCTTGGAACAAATTAGGGTCATAATTTTTGTTAGTTTATCCTTAATCTGATTGTTGCCCACCAGTGACAGAAGAGAGGTGAAGGAATGACTGAAGCAGGAGTTCATTGCGACCCTTGTTTGTTCTCAGGCCCGATACTATTTCCTGGTTTGTAATGCATGCATGGTACGAATAAGCGCTTTTATTGACTCCATGTCAAAGAAGTATTAATGGTCAGAAATCGTCCTTGAACTCGCAAAACATGTAAGAAGCAAAAATTTTACTTCGGTTAAAAATTTTGAATTAATTTAATTTTTCTTTGCTTTTATTGTAAAGGTTTAATTTTATTTGCCGCAGAAGATACTTGAATCTACCAGAAAATGTCATGGAAAGTCCTTGAAAAGTCCTTGAATTTCAAAACCTATCCTGCGAAAAAACAGCTTATTTTCCCGGCCATTTTACTTTTCGTCAGGAAACGCTTAAGTTTCTGTTTCGTGCTACCAACAATGCTTTTATCCTCTGAGAGAAAACAGAACTTGACCAATCAGAGCGTTCGTTATATTGCGTCTATTTTCTAAACTATAATATAACAATAGAACAATACCATTTACCCGTATCAAACCTTGATTCAGTTGCTTTTTCCGTTTAACTAAATATAATTTCCACTCTTTGTTTGTATTGCAGCTGCAAAGATACGACCAACAGGTAAGCTGATGATGCCTTCGTCAGTTTAAAATGATATGTCGTCCTGGCGAAATAATAATATAAGACATGCTAAAAAGATGCCATAAAATAAACGAAATAACACAAGCGTGCATGGATGTGTTAACTGTATTGATGCTAAAATATGCCTCTAGGGTTAATGGAAAGATCCAACCCAACTTTGTTCAAGTAACTCCAAGCATCGAGTTTCTGTTAAAATTTCGGATGGCTGCATACTGGAATCCCTGTTGCTTAAAATTTCAAATAAGAAAAAATTAACAATGTTTAAAAGATCATAAAAATGTACAGAACAACAACTGTATACATATGTACAATATAGATTAAATCTTAATTAAATAAATTAGATAAGATAATTAAATAACTAGCTGACACCTTATGTCTGGTAGAAAAAGCTCTAACCTATAACTGACTTTGAAGGGACAGCAGCTTGACCTTCTTAAAAGTTGAATTTCCTGATTTCTCTGATTTCAGAAATCGAAACAGTTAAAGTACAGACTAAACTTCAAGTTATATGTTTCAAACAAGACCTGTGTATACTGCTGTATATTAATTCTTCGAGAATGTGGTTACAGCTTAGATACAAAATACTCCCTAAAAAAATGTCAAACAAACTAAGAATTTATTAGCAAATGCCAATGTAACTTGGTTAATAAAATAAGGCATTTGAGGGTTCCTATAACGAGTGTCACAACGCAAATAATGACTCGGTGTTTTTGTCATATAACTATGATTCAATGTCGGTTCCCAAGTGTTCGTAACGCACTCCGTTGATTGATATAAAATCTCCTTTTGCTGTTCCTTTTGCTGCACGTTTTACCAATTGCATGGATTACGTTAACCTGCGCATGCGTTTTGCAGTGATGTATGTACCCTTTCGTATAACCGCAACAGATCTGAATGTTGCATGGTTGTTAAAATGAAGCGTGTAGACAAATACTTTTTTTACACAAGCCTTTTTCTAGCTCGCGCAATGTAGTGTGCTTAAATGAAGTTTTTATTAGCAACAAAATTCACCAGATTATCTGCATCACATCAGTTGCCACTAATGCATGGCATATTGTACACCTAACCGTGGCTTTGATCACATCATTGTATGGCCTAGACTCTACTTCAAAATTTTTCCTGGTTTTACAAGATAATGTCTTTGATAATTGGATACATGGATTGAGTGGCTTACTTAAATACACGTAATGACAACAGCGAAAGACGTAGATTATCGTTATAAAACTAACACGAGCATGCAAGCATGTGTAACTGCATGGATGCTAGAAGATGCGTACAAGATTGAAGAAAAGATTCAACCCGAACCGTAAAGTTAATGTTATACGTGTCGGCATGGCTGCTTACTGGAATGCCTGTTACTTAAAATTTCAAAAGTGAAAGAACTTCTAGGCTTGCATGGCTTCACGGTGCATTTTGGTGGTTGTTCCAGATAATGCAATGAAGAGAATATTATTGGAGTCAGGTATTTGCATGCATTCCGATTAAAGCATGGCTTTCAAACTCCGTTCTTCACGCATGGATGCGTGATTTGTACTTTTCCGAACCTGGAAACGTACTAACCACTACAGAATTTCCTACAGCATTCCCAGCCATTACTACAACAGGACCTTCAATTGTAAATACAGAGGCGCAGAAAACAACCGAAGCACCATCTACAGCCAAACCACCAACCACAACCGAAGAACCAACCACTCCCGAGGAACCCACCACAACTGAAGCACCAATTATAACTGAAACACCAACCACAACACAAGCTCCAACAACAACCGAAGAATCAACCACAACCGAAGCACCAACCACAACAGAAGCACTAGCCACAACAGAAGCACCAACCACAACAGAAACACCAACCACAACAGAAGCACCAACCACCACAGAAGCACCAACGCCAACCCCAGCAGCAATTAAGTCACCCACCTCTCCTTCAGCATGCAAAGCAATTGTTGACCTAGCTTTCATCGTTGATTCATCTGGAAGTATAAGTCGGAAGAACTGGGCTTTGGTGAAATCCTTCGTGAAACTTATCACCCACGAGTTCGACATATCGCCCTCGGGCACTCATGTCGCCGCTATTGC
>JANRMR010197625.1:0-10149 GCA_025434825.1 Bergia sp. 'catenularis'
ACAACTTACAAATGAAATCAGTAAAGAAGGATATTGTTGTTATGTGAGACTGTGGATGAGAAGCTCACTTGGGCACCACATGTGTTAGATCTAAAGAAAAGCTTTGTGAACAAGTTAGAGCTGCTAAATTGCTCTAGGTTTCTACCAACAGATGCCCTACAAAAATTCTACTTTAGTGTAATTTTGCCATCTATTAAGTATGGTCTTGTTTTATGGGGTTTGTACTACAACTCAGATATATTATCAATTCAATTGATAGACTTCATTGTAGGGCTAAGAGAACTATTTTTAATTTATCCAAGGATATGGCATCTGGTGAAGTATTGGACTTCAAATGATAATTGGACAGCAATTAGATTAGACTATAAAGTAGAAATATTCAAACTATTTCATAAAGCATATAATGATATCTTACCAGAGTGCTTATCTAATTTAAGTGTCGTTAGTTGTTATATGCAGTCAGGACATACATGTACATGTAGTTTTGATTCCAAGATCCAGCAGTAGATTTACATGTATGAAAGACTCGTTAGCTTATTGTGGATCAGTTCTTTGGAATAGCCCTTTTCACAGTTCCTGAAAAGTAACCGAGCCTTTGTCTACCATCGAGGTGAAGGTTGACTTTGCATTAATACAAACCCTCTGACATACAAATCAGTGATATTATTATGCCAACCAGTTTTACATCTCTAACCATGTAAGGTCAACGTTTGCCTCGGAGCCAGACAAAGGCTTGGTTACTTTTCAGGAACTGTGAAAGGGGCTATTTAGTCAACTGTAATGATAAAATAACTAATTCAAATTTTAAGAAATTAAAAGTAAGGCTTACTGCCGAAGAGTATTTTACAAATTGTATTTTTAAAAGTTCAACTGCCTCAATCTCTCGGCATAGAGAAAGCGATTATGTATGCTTTTAGAATTGAGATCTAAGATATAGAATAGTAACAGTACTTATATCGTATCTATATATAAATATTGGGATCTGTATATTATAGGCTTGCTTATATCATTTTATGGAGTATTTTTTAAGCATATATATAATGTAGTTATGCACGACCCCACAAGCTCTTAACTTTAAATTTTATTGTGGTTAAATAAAGGTTATTATTATTATAAACTTCCCTGGAGTTCATTTTACAACATGCTTACTTAGAATCAACACTGTTCATATGTTACTTTTGCAACTTACAAATAAAACTCATCAAGGATGTTACTGTTTTGTGAAACTTCCCAGGACTTCATTTTACCTGAATTTTGTTTTATTTATTTTTGTAAATATACACACTTCTGTATCAGTTCCCCCCCCAGTCATCTGTCACAGTTTTAATTTGCACAGTATTGCAGCATAAAGTTGTGAAAACATTTTATGGGAAAAGATGGGCTTTAAAATTTGATGCCCTCACACTCAAAATTATAAAAATATGTCTACCATGTAAAACACATACTTTTTAATACATGTATGTCATGGCCATGCACCATATGAAAAACTCTTGTTACAAATAATGCAGTTTGAACCATTGGCGACATGTGTCGATTTGGTTTTCCACAGTTGACATTGTTACAATTAAATAACAACTGATCAGGTAGTTAACAGTCTTTTGTTACATGTCAGATCCTCAAAATTAGCAAGTATCAGTAGTGGGGAATCCATATTTGTCAAAACCCTTTCCCCCTGGAGTATCAATATTGGTAAATAGAGCTACAATGCCCCCACTATTCCTCACCCTGGTCAGGGAGGAAGAGGTGGGGATTTAATTTGATCGTTGCATAAGCCAAATCTTGTATGTACAACAATTTCCTTTCAAAATGCTGTTGATGGAGTCATTATTCCTCTGATTTTATTTCATACAATAGATCCATGTTGTAGTTTTAATTTAATAAATCAATAATTTTACACACAAATTATAACTTGACCCATACTTGATACTGGTTGCAAAGTTATCTCTATCAGTGAAAAGTATCAGGCCTACATGTATACATAAATGAGAAAACACTTCTTCTCACAAGGCAAATAGCTTCCTGTACGCACAGCATACCTATGTTTTTTCTATGCTATGATTATTATTATTAATAACTGCAGAAACTTGTAACACTATAGTTTACTTATTAATGCTGTTCAAGTTGTAATAAATCAGAGTAACAACTGACTAACTTTATTGGAAACACATTTTCTTCATATGATATACACTTTTTCCTAAAATATTATTGTATGGATGTTTAGGGTTACACAAAAATAACATTTTCTGACTATTCTATATGGGTTTATATGTTAAAGAGGATTTAATGTACAATTATATTAGAAAGAAATAGTTCCATGTTGTGTTATTTATTATTCAGCAATAAAAATTATTCATGTTCAATCAAAAATTGTATATATCATCTATAATTTTGAATACATTTGTTAATCCAGTTACATTTACCACATTATTAAAAATAAAGCATCAGTTTCTCAAATACTTATGGTTGATTTGAATTCAATGAAAACTACCATTACATTCAAATTTTATAAAAAATATTTTCAAGGGTTCTCTCATTTGTTGATTGAGAGGTGAATTAAGTCCCTTAGTCTACAGTTAAACAGTATAAGGTTATTTTATGTATTTTGCATTCTGTGTTCAAAGTAAAACCTCAGTTTCACCAGTGGTCTTTGCTGTTGAAAATGCATTAATTTCTGGCCAGTTTTCCATGAATTATAATTATACTGAATCAGAATTCACCCACTCAGATTACAGGCTTGATCACAGAAACTACATGTAGGCAATGAAAATCTATGATTTCTCATGACTCCATATCATTCTTTATTGACTCAAAAAGTTGAAAATCTGAGACACCAATTAGATACAAAAAGTTCATTATTATATGGCTCAATCTATGTCCAGTTAATTGACAAAACGTTTTAAAAACAAAATGAAACCAGAAAGTTTATTTACAAACAGGCCAACCTATGTACACTTAATGTATCCTCCCCATTTAGCTGCTACATTTACACAGTTTCTATTCCAGCTCCAAGCCATTAAATCCTTCCATGAATTATACTGAATCAGAATTTTCAGGCTTGATCACAGAAACTAGGCAATGAAAATTCATGATTTCTCATGACCCCATATCATTCTTTATTGACTCAAAAATTTGAAAATCCAAAACACCAATTCAATACAAAAGGTGTGTCCTCTGTTTTTTGTGTGTTGCACACGATTGTCCTGCGCATGCATTATGCCAGATGATTTTGAGCCCTCGCTACTATTATAACATATGATCATGCAAGATGGCAGAGATGAAAGCTTTGAAAAATATTTGACTATTCATGTGGGAAAGTATTTTGGGAAGTCCCAAAATGATCCATTGCTTCGCTTTCAGTAATTTTTCGTCTACAAGGCAAAGTAATTAGTTAACTGGAACTGAGAAAATTGAAGCAGTGATCGTGAGATCAGATGAAAATTATGGTCGAAGATTCTGTGACCTAGCATTTGACCTCGTGGTCGTGGCAAATGCAGGTTGTGTTCAAGGGAACAGCTGACAACTGTATAGTATGAGCTCAGATAGGCAACTACATGTACCATGCACCAGGAACTTTTTGAAATTTAAAAACTCTTAAATTGTATTTATATTTTGAAGCAAAGATAAACTGAATGACTCTCAAGTCTTGATGTCAACATTGCCCGCAGCAATCAATACAAGATGTATTCTGTGGACATGCAGCCTTTGAATACTTGAATACAAATAAATGTGGATTTTTTTGCGACAAAACCGAGTCTAGTCTGTTTTTTGCGGGTCAGACTCACTTGAACCTTGACTTTAATCTGAAAGTGGATCTGTGACTGATTATTCAGTAAGTCCTTATATTGTTATAAATTATTTATATATCGATTTGTCTTTTCAATTATATGAAGTTATTAGTTATGGTGTTTGGGACAGATCATATGCTCAAATATATTAAACTTGCACAAGATATCAAAATAAGAAAACAAAATCATACAAATGTCAGTATCCGCAGGTTGTTTTGCTGCTGTCTATGATAAAGAAGCTACACATTTAATGAAAAGAGTAGGATATTGGTGATGGCCACATAGAATTATGCAATGTATAAAACTAAGTGGTTTTCCTCAGTAAGGTGCTTTTTAAAAATGTCTTAAGCTTTCATTTGAAAATGATCTCTTATCAATTTCTGACAACTGTTGCATTTGGTGATATGTGCATGTGACATGATTATCACTCTGAAATGGTTAGCCTGGATTGTTAATTTTTTTTTGCATCTGCAAAGTTAAAAGTTCATGGACGAACACAAGATATTCATTCTTGCTGGCTCTCCTTTCCTATCTCTCACCCTCCCCCTCCCCAGTCCCTTTGATTTTTTGCATGCCACAGGAATACCTAAAATCGAAAATAGCCAGCTAGCAGGCTAGAGATTGAGAAAAGAAAACATCGAGGGCATCAAAAAAATCTTTAAACTCAAAGAAAGCGAAAGTAATTTGTGACCGCAGAAGATGACCTTAAAACAATAGTGAAACGGTATTTTTGCCACATAGTGGAAATGCTTGCACAGGAACTAGCTAATAGTTGGCATTAAATCTTAAAAGACAATGGTTTTGTAATTAATATTGTACCTGCTGAATTGTGATGAGAAATGGCCAGTGAGATCACTGTTTCTAAGGCACTCGGGTTTTCTTGTTTCAGATACACTGCATGCGCTATTAACTAAGTGCAACGCCAGACTAATCAATGTATAATTACTGTTTTTAAAATTGGAGACAAAAGTTACGACATCAATAGATTCAAAAGCAAGGATTTTTACACTCTTTTGGTGCAACAGAAAGCAATACTTTCAAGAGGTTTTCACAAACTCAAATTAGACTACAATCTTGATGATACCGATGTGGAAAAGGCATTCGAGTTATCAAAAACAATTTCTTCTGAAACATTGCTGCAAAGCTTTCAGTTTAAAATACTAAATAATATTATATACTCGAACTCACAATTGGCAAATATCGGATATACCACAAGTGATCTATGTACCCTCTGTGGAGTGTGTCGTGAAACACGAGACCATTTGTTTTATCTATGCATGCATTCCAAATCTTTTTGGACAGGATTTGAAAAATCTTGGCTGGCAGTATCAAAGTTAGAAATAAAATTATCCTTGCAAAATGTGATACTAGGAACTGTTGATACAGACCATAAAATACTGAATTATTTAATAGTAGTAGGCAAATTTCATTTGTGGAATTGTTGTAAGAAAAACATATCACCTACTCTAATAAGTTTCAAGCAACTAGTTGAGCGTAAATATCATACTGAACATTTCATAGCTGTCAAAAACCATTCTGAAGAAAGTTTTAAATTAAAATGGGGCTTATTTTCTGAAACATCTTTAATAACATGGGTACTAAAAATAAAACCACTGCGAAAAACAGGGGAGATGTTATTTAAAAATGTACTTAATCGCTGTATCGTTGTAATTATAAAATTAAAAAAAATATTTTAAAAAAAAATTTAAAAAAAATTTAAAAAAAGATGTACGTGAGAAAGAAATGAACTAAAGTTTAAGTTTAAATTTATTGCACGACCGACCAAATATATATTTGCTCAGCAGGGATGAATTACGCGCAAATTGATTGGTTTATCGCCGAACACATAAGAAGATTTTAACGAGGAGTGGTTCCAGTGCGTATTTCAGCGGGGAATTGCTCTCAATCGCTCCTTTAATACTTTGGCTCGAATTTGTTAAACCAACTAGAGAGAAAGCAATTTGAAAACCTTTTTTCTTAACCCTGTTCAGACTGGCCTTTTTGGGGCTGGAGGGAGGGCGCGTTGCGCCCCCCTCCTTAACTCTAAATCTACAAAAGCTTTTGCTATTAAAATTAGCAGATAGATAGATCTTTGGAAACTAATTAGTTTCAAATAATTATGTTCTGGTCATAGTGTCATAATGACGTCATAATGACGTCATTTCTTTAAAAACCGTGTTTCTCCAAAATTTTATTTTTTTGTGTGTTTCTTTCAAATTTTGCGTTTGAAAACAATATAAATGCAATCTAATTACAAAAAAGTTAACGTACAATCATAATATAATGAGAAACAATACGGTTTGGAGTTGTCATTTGCTAACTGAAGGGGTGAGTGAGAAGACCTCGTGGTAAAATTTGTCAACTGGAATTCTGCAGATATTTCAATAAAGATGGACTAAAACAACTTGCATGAACAAAAAAGTAACATTTAAAAAAAAATACTACTCATGACGTCATTATGACGTTATCGGTCCGCCATCTTGGATCTTAAGTAACAACACTTTTGCACAATATAGTGGCGTCATAAAGTACCCTAATTGATCCGAACTCTTTTTTGCTAAGTATAGAAGTGATCGACTTTATAAAAATACACCTATTTTAAGCTGTAAAACGTAACAAAGCGTTACGAGACGGTAAATCACCTAATTTGACAAAAACAGGCAATCAGAACGTGGTTGCCTTGGCAACACCCCACCCAATAAACAAAAACTAGCCATATAACTAGGTTCCCTGATAAATTTGAGGAAAACTCCTAAAACTTGGGTCGTTTATCATAAATAGTTTTAAAGTTATAAATCTTTAAAGGCCCAGGGGGCGCGTTGCCCCCTCCCCCCCCCCCTCCCCGTCTGAAAAGGGTTAATGGAGTGGAGTTACAAACACTGAAGAAATTTATTGTAAATGTTAAAGAGACTTGTTAGAGATTTTTCATTAAACAACGTTTTAAAGTTTGATCTCCTTGATCGACTCAAGAAACCATCAACACTCAAGAAAATAAGAAACTGGCGAAATCAGTGCCGAGAAAAGAAAATATCTACCTATGAAAAGGAAGCACACTATTGGCGACTTTTCAATGTTACTTTTCATATAAATGATGATCTAAACTTGTAGATAAAGTTATCCCCTTAGAGGAAAAATAATCTGAAATATCAGTGCTTGTATGATTCACAAAATCTCAACTACCAAGATTTATCCTTACCTAACCGAGTGCATTCCATTTAGTTGGTTTCCATTTACATTCGTTTTACTGATAAAACAATGACTCGTGCTAGAGTACTTTATGGCCAGGCCAGATTCGCTGTTATTCACAATCTTTGATTCTGTTATTTCCAACGGACCGAATGTTCTTTCCAAAGACAAACCGCCATAAGTGTTTCTCAGTAGGTTTGTGTTCGTTACTTGCATAACACCAACGATGTCTTCAAAGCCAATACCAATTCCGGCGTTATCACAGAAAGTGCTATTTGTGAATGAAATAACAACCTGATCTGTTGGGGAAAACCAAAGCAGCTACATTTGAAAGGTGCAGGGTGTAGAGGTGAGGTTTCTAGATAACAACCGATGGCCGGAAAGGGACGAAGTTTCAACTATATTAGTTAAGATAACCAAAAGTGTACCTTGAATAAAGCTTTTAATTCAAAACAACAGTAATTCATTCATTTGACTCTTAGATAGCTACTTAAAGATGAAGGATTATGTAAATGACATGCTTACAACAAACTAACCATCATCAAACAAATCTTTAGTAGTAGATATTATCACAGAACTTGAAAATTCAACTTGCGTTATGGCTTAAATAAGTATTTGGAATTGTGGCAAAATTGGCAGTGTTTGTTGATGCAACACATCAGGCCTTTTCTTCCAAACAAATCGTGCAGTCTGTGTTAAGACAAACAAATACAATAAATTAAATTAAATTAAAGTACAGTACAGTACAATACAACACAATATAAACATTACAATACATTATATTACAGTACACTACGGTACAGTACAGTACAGAACATTACGGTACAATTAACTACACTGCACTGCAGTACTTTACAGAACCGTGCATTACAAAACAATAAAATGCAATGCAATGCAACACAACATAATATCAAGCTTTTATCATTTAAAATACCTAAAAATGAATCACGAAGATGGATTAGTTGTGAAATTGAATAAACTAGCTAGTGTGCGTTTTGCGGGCTTTTGAAGTGTATGGAATACACGCTTAAGTGTTCGTTCTGATCTATTAGTTTGCTTTAATTAGTCGGTCCAGTACGTAAACTGCTGAAATGTAATCTTAAGATAACACAAATTAAAAACACCTGAAAGTTCCAAAACAAAACACCCGTATTTGATCATAAACAAATAAGAGCCCATATATCGCTCGAACTTATGTCCACGATCTGATTTCAAGTTAAAGTCAGATAAGTATTTCTCAAAACGAGCTAAAGTTTAAATCCAAAGAGGAGTTTGTTTTAAAATGAGGAAGTCATATGCGAAATATACAATACTTCAATGGACAAGAGTTTAAGCACTACAACGGACATAAAATCTACCGTCATATCAAATATGCTTCCATGATGATACCAAAATACCTTCGCTATTGGTAACAGTAAACTTCAATATGGTGTTTGCGTAATATCCTGTGTGACGGAACTTTATAAATAACTTATTACTGGAAGCTGTCACACTTTCCATGGCATGGCCATTGTTTGCTTGCGTGATCCTTAACAGTAAGGTTGCATTAGCCTTGTCGCCATCTCTAACTTCCAGTTCGTATCCATCACCTGTAAGTGACTGGTAATGTAGTTCGAGCGTGCTGCCCTGTGTTGTCTGTAAAACCTAGAAGGCGCGCAAATAGATGATGAAAGTAAATTAAGAGGCTCTCGTTTGTTTAGAATAGGGCTTAAGCCAGGACGGTTAAATATCCCTATTTGATGGGCTAATGTATGTTCTCGATTTCTGTTGAGTGTTGGATTTTTTTGTGCGGTATTCTCGAAAAGGTTCGTTCTCAAAAGTTGGTTTATATGACGGTTGTTAGAATTGTGGGCTCAAAGGATTGCTGGCTCCTGTTGGAACAGGCTTCGACGAGAAGTATCTAAGAAAAGTGGTACTTGGAACAGAGACTTACAATGGTTTTGAGATAAAACGTTCTCAGAACTTGGTCACCTAAAAATGTTTTGCATCAAAAAGACGGTCGATGGAACGAAGTTGAGAAACTATGGGCATGAAACTTGCTTAAAAGCTGGTTTTTCAGAGAGTTGCCTTTTGGTATTAGCAAAAGGGGAATTAACTTTTTCAGTGGCCTGTGAAAGCCATGCATCTTTAAATGGAACATAAATTTGTTAGCACCTTGCAGCCTCTGGGCAAAAAACTTTTTTATCCCAATGTTAAATATAGTTTAGTTTATTTAATTTGTTTCATGTTAAATACAAAAATACATACGTAAACCCATACAAATAATCATTAGTTATCGAAAATAAAGTCAACAGGTAACACTAACTTATATTTTATTAAAGTCAGATTAATTTTGGCTTAGTGAGGTAATTTGTTTTTTCTATAAATAATGTCGTAGCTTATATTTATCACAAGGAGTAGATGTTTGGAAAACCATTCTTAAGTTTTCAAATGTTCCTAATAGCAGTATATGTTGCAAAGTGTGTCACTGGTCATTCTCACTGAGTATCAACCTAAGCAAGTTAACTTAACAGATGACTGAAGTTATATCTAGCTTCTCATGTACCCATTGTGCCAGGTCTGGTTAAATGCTAGATATTCTCTTTGTCCAGTGACCATCCTTGCAGCAATTGTTTTGTAGAAGCAAGTGCATAAAGAGAGGATATTGACAAGGATGGAAACGATTATAGTATTAGTATAGCGTTAGTAACAATTGATATTTCCCTAAATATCATATAGGAAAACTGCAAAGAAGAATCTATCGTAGTTTCTGGATCGTTGAGAATACGCTTAAAACTGAATTTTCTGACAAGAACATTGAACCAGAAAAAAAATGACATCCAAAAATATATTTTTTCAGACAATGTATTTCCACTTAGGTTTGTTTTTGAACAGCAGGTAAATTACTAGCTTTATAAAAAAGTTTAAAGATGCATCTTTCTTCCTTTTAAAGTTCTTTGGTGGCCTCTATAGTTTTCAGCTATAGTTTAAAATTTTAGTATGTAAACTAGTTTTACTTGTGTTTTTTGTTAAAATGTTTTCAGAATTTGTTTTTTTTAATATATTGCTTTGCAGTTTTTAATTTATTATTGGATTGAATTCGTCAAGTACAGGTAATAACAGCTACCTTAAGGTTACTATTTTTAGCGGCTACTAATGTTAGCGATTTTAGCGATTTTGAAAAAATCGCTAATATTTA
>JANRMR010197658.1:0-10147 GCA_025434825.1 Bergia sp. 'catenularis'
TTAATAATACAAAGTGCGGCGAAAGTTGTTACGGATATGAGAATTATTTGCAGTTCAATTGCAACTTTTAAGCTGCCTAAACTAAAGATCAGGCCTGAACGAGACTCGAACTCATGACCTCTGCGATACTGGGGCAGATACCCTAACCACTGCATGAAACATCAAGCCATTCATGGTTGGCAGATCAACTGCGAGTTCCAGTTTGTTACACTGTAAAGCGAGTTTGTTGGAAAGCGCGCTGTATATAAATAAAATATCCTTATTTAAACTACCGTGTTAAAACACGTCTGAACTGATTCCAAACATAGTGACGATTTTCAATGGTGTTTTCTTTAATCACACAGACATCTTGAAAAAGTTGTTTCAGCCAAAACAAAGCCTGGATAAAAACTTCACAAAGCGCTTTGGATGCTTCACTTGGTTTCTTTAGTTTGTAGAAAGTCAACGGCCACTAAAAGTTAGTGCCGTCGGTTATATAAACGGACAACCGAAGCATTTCCTTACATTAAATTCTATCCGTACTACAATAACACACAATGTTAAAATATCTAATATTGCTATTACCAAGCTCACCCATCCCTCCGTATTACAATAACACACAATGTTAATATATCTAATATTGCTATTACCAGGGTCACCCATCCCTCCGTACTATAATAACACACAATGTTAATAACAATATCCTTTTTATTTATAAAGGAAAAACGTTGCACGAATGAATGGTTGAGAGCATGCAGCATTACACATTTTCAATTTCTCAGAAAAATACAGTTTAATTGAGCCACGGTACGAATCTCTATTACATTGCTGTATTTGTCACAGCAGACGAGAATGAAAGCTAAACGAACAAATTTCACACAACACAAATTCTTGCTTCAAGAACAAACAAACCTGTCTTCCTCTACAACAACAGACAGAAATTTAAACAATTACACAACCACATTTGACAATTGAAAGACTTCAACAGTGTTAGTTTAAAACGCGTTCATTCGCAAAATACCTAGTTCAGAATTTACATGTTCAGTTTAAATACAAATTTACAGCCAGCGCGTCTCGTAAAAATTTAGGTAATGCACGAAATACAATGAATCTACGTCACGTAGCAACTGGCGTTATTCACAAATCGTTTTATCAAAATTGCAACTTTCAGTTTCAACTCCTAGTTTGTAAAATGACAATATCTAGTTTTATTCACATTTTCTTCAATGTAGGTTGGATATGTAGACGTCCAAGAAAGTACGAAAGAAAGAATTTTGTTAAAATGCCTAAAAGTGAAACTTATGTCTGGAGTGCACGTTTTGAAAGTCCAAGGTGGTTTTGACACAAATATAGATATCCTAGTTTCTTGCATTTGAAGAGATCACTTATAATATAGTCAATTCAGTTGGCCAGCGAATTAAAGAATGTAATAAAATCAAGTTATTCCAATCGATCATCTCCGAACTCCTCGTCACTGTCTTCGTCATCCTGCATGTGAATTGAATGACCGGCGACTTGTGACTGGTGGGCGATCGCTCGCTCATACGCCGTCTGAACGGACTTCCGCATTGTTGTGGACTTGCGTCCCTCGAACAGCTTTGCTTCATCCACAGAATCGTTTCCCAACAGCTCCAGTTTGTGGCGAGGAAGCCATTGCCTAGAGGAGAAGATAATATTAGATTTTGACAATGAAAATAATGGGAAACAACATTAGAACGCACAGAACTTTAGAGCCAACGGTCACGGGAAAACAGAAATGGAAAACAAGCAATATTACACAGAATATAATAAAATAAAGAAACATAAGATGCTAGGAATCTAAAAATAATAACTACTTTACTAGAGTCAGAATGTCACTAGTTGAAAAATACATTCGGAAGGTCTGACTATCAGAGAAGAAGTACTATTTGCTTAATAAACACATGCAAATACATAAACACAAACATTAAGCAAACTAAAAGACTATGGAACGAGCGAACGAAAAGAAAAAAAGCAAAAAATAAGAAAATAAAGGCATTACGAATTAATCATCTTAGTTTAAAATTATTTTTGAAGGATGGCTAAAGACCCGTTTACACTGGCAATTTTTGATGCAACTTTTGTCACGATCAGCTCCACTGCAATTTTTCTCGCGTTTGCTTTGCAACTTGCAACAGGACGTGAAAACCACCTGCAATTGCATCAAAAATTGCTAGTGTAAGCAGGCCTTAAGAGAGTAACTTAGAATTCATTTTACTACAAGGAAGCAATACAATTCTCTAGCAGGCAGTCTTTGCCAAACTAGGTTTAGTATTAACGTGAACACCAAAACTCCCAAAGGAGATTAGCAATTCCCCTAAACTCGGTGACAAGACTGAATGAGGTATTGAGTCAACGTACCAAGTGCGTTTTTTGTCGAAGAACAGGACCAGGTAGAGGAGTTCGCCAGTGACCGCCCGGTCCCTCAAAACCTCGTCGGGTGGGACCGGGATAGGAACACCGTTGTGAAGAAGACCCTTCTTCGGCATCTTAGGATTGATTATCTGGCGGAAGGAGCAGACGGTTTCAATATTGCACAATCCAACCCAAATCATTTGCAACAGTTGCAAACCTTGAAAACCAACTTGGTCAAAAAGAGAAAGTGTTCAATACAAAGTGGTGTTTCTTTTCAGTAGCTGGGACGGAACTTAAAATTCGTACGGAAAGATAACACAACATTGTTATAGGTCGAACTGAAAACAAGGTTATTATTCATTCATAACACGACTGGGACCAGCTGAAACTAGAAACAACACGGTAACCAAGTCCGTAGAATGCAATTTAGAAACCGATCTATATATATGGCCTGTATACAACTGATGATCTCTTAAATCTTCACTAGCGAGGTCAAATCTCCAGTGACCCTCGCGGAAAAAATCATCAAACTACAAACTGAACAAAAAAGAAATCAGATTGCACTTGTTAAACACAAAAACAAAACTCGTCACTACGTTTTAGCATGTCACTCCACCGCATGGCTTCTAAACACAACATATCTGGCAAATTTATGCGGCATTTCTCGCAACTGAACACGGTCGGTTCATCTGATATTAGAGAGATTAAACATCGTGTTTACGGCAAACGGCAGAAGTGATCACGTGACCAAGATTTTTTCCTCATTTGTCGTTTACCGTTTGCTTTTTCTAAGTTAGCCTCAAACATGTGAATTACGTGCAGTTATTTATTTTACGGAAACGTAAACGGGAATCTGGCGTTTGCCGTTTGCCGTAAACGCGATGCTAAATCTCTCTA
Organism: Bergia sp. 'catenularis'; assembly: GCA_025434825.1. Classification (NCBI taxonomy): domain Eukaryota; kingdom Metazoa; phylum Cnidaria; class Anthozoa; order Zoantharia; family Parazoanthidae; genus Bergia; species Bergia sp. 'catenularis'. The sequence goes on from JANRMR010197658.1 coordinate 3,250, forward strand.
CTGACATACGCAGGCCCGTGCATCACATTTGGAGTCGTCTAACTCGCGAAATCTAAAGACACGTTCGATTGACCGAATTCAGGAATGGGTATACATTAGGAGTAGATTTCTAAATTCCGTTTTCAAACAATGAGCAATAAATATATTGCCTAGAATTATGTATAAGGGTGAACTTAAAACATGCAGCTTGTTTTATTCATTAAGATAAAAGCAAACTGCACGATTAAAGGGATCGAAGTTTTTATTACACATACTCCCATTCCGGAATACTATCAATCGAGGGAAAGACGTTTTCTTCAACTAAGTATGTAAAACTGTTTCATACCAATGCAGGATATGAGGGGTACCCACGACACTTGGCCCACACCACGTCCAGTGGCTGAAGCGGAGGCAAATCAGCAGAATTCACTTCAGAATCAGATGTTGCTTTCCGCTGCCTCTGTGCCGCTTTCTTCGGAGGAAATTCAGAATTCAACAAACTAACTGGTCCATTGACAACCTTATTCTCAGCCGAACTGTTCTCGGTATCAGTCGTGCTGAGCTCATCCTCGGACAATAACGAGTATTTTCGCTGTTTCCACTCCCTTCTTCCTCCATTCACTCTCATTTCTGGCGCATCTGACTCAGATCCACTAGTGTAAGTCCTGTAGTTTCTCTGGCGCAGACCATTGTTCAGTTGTATATGATTTGAGTTATTAAGCCTGTCTGATGGTGTGTCGTACATTGGGAGAGTGGCATCTTCGATCAGCTTTCCCAACTCAGTCTTGTACGTCTTCTTGGGCACAAAGTAGCCATCATTACTGTTCAAGCTCTCACTGCGGTGTCGTTTCCCTGCCCTGACATGCTCGTTGACGCTAGCATTACTAAAATTAATTGTGTAATCCATTTGATCATTTGTACTGATGTTCTTGGTCACCTCACACTCTGTCGATATGACGTCCATGGCTTTCTCGGCCTCTGACTGCACGATGTGGTTGAACAAGGCATAGCTGTCACCATTAGTGCTCAGATTCCGCTTTGCACGATGTCGACCTTTGTTGAAAAGAATTCCACTTCTTCTACTTGTGCCAGGGCTGGGGTTAGTGGTTGCTTTGGATATGGCATTAGGGTCATTTAGCGGTTTCTGTTCAATCTTACTGGGTCCATTGACACAGCACGGCCCCAAGTTACCGTCACTTGACTCCAAACTCTGTCCTCTCTTCACCAACTGCGGAGCTTCTGATTCGTCTGCAGCGCAAGGGGAAAGGTCACGGGACTGAAGATGAGAGCTCTCTTGTGACACAGCTGTAAAACAATACATTTCCATCAGAAAGACAAAGAAATCAGGAACAAAAACCTATTTATAGTGGTTTACACCTGTTTTTTCGTTACAGCTCAAATTAACAAAAAGCTCATTCTTATCAGGACAGATGGCTCTCAGATGCTGTCAGCTAGAGACAAAACAACTCTTCAACTTGTCAATCCTTCTACTCTCACCAGTATTTCTGTTTACATGGTAAAACTGATGGCCTTAAATACATCAATATCATCTTCCACAAAATGAATTCAACGACACCCACTTTTCATTGTTTTTTTATTAATGGCAAAACAGAAAAGAAATTTTAGTGAAGTTTTAAGTAAATTGTTGCACAATGCTTAAATTTCAGAAATTAACGTGGTGCCAAAATCTACTCCAAGAATTTTTTTCAAAATTGACCCAAAGGGTTACAACATAATAGTATATGCTACACAAAATGGATTTCACCGAAACTATTTTATGTACAATAACAATAATTTCAAAAATGGGATGTGTTTGAAGCTTTGCTCGGTTGTTTGGAAACCAAAAATACAATGAAGGTAGAACGGTTGAAACTTATTATATTAAACTATGATACTATTATAAATTATTAATAATAATATACCATAATTTAATAATAATATCATTGCTATAGTTAATATTATTACTAACTTGATCAAGTTTGCCTCCATACAATATCATTTGGGGGTTTGACAACAAAAATCAATTGGCAGCTAATTACATTTTTGGAGAGTAGCAAATATTATTTAGTGTTTACTAGTAGTACCTTCAAGGTAAGTAAAGTGCTGCCAAGTAGGCAGTGAAATCTTGCAGGTAGAACAGAGTGGTAGGTGGTGCAGAAGGCTGAGTTAGTAGTGGAACAAATTTTAGAAACTGTAATAGTTGTCTTTTTGGTTAAGTTTTAATTATGTTGATCTTTGCATTGTCATGTGTTTCCACCTGGGCGATGAATGACATTTTATCCAGAGAGTAAGCAATGGACCTCTATGAGTGGATTGGGACAAACAGCAACCAACCGCGCACTTGATCAGAATAATAAGATAAAATAAGTATCAAACAACTTGCACCTTACAAAATGTATGATGTAGTCAACACTAACTAGCTTGGATGGAAAAATCTTGCCAAAACACTATCGCTGTTGATGAAGCTTGCATGATAACTGTCTGTCAATCAAAACATCACTTAAACATCCTATAGTTGCTACAAAGAAAATCCTGTTCTGTAATAAAAGATTTTGCTGTTGATAACAAAAATACTTACCACTGGATTCAGAGTAATGTCTTTTTTCCTGAAACACAAACAATATTTGGAATGTTAATCACTGTCAAAACGATAATTTTCAATGTGAAATCTGCCATGTCAATCACTGTGGTCAATCACTATTTGTTTTCAAGTCAACCACATCTTTAGTTGTGTTACATGTTATTTCCTCTTTGGAACTTCAAATGTTGAGCAAATTGATGCAAATTAAATGTTTTCACAGAAAAAGGAAAGACCGTGGATCAACAGTATTAAATCTCTCTTCTCAAGGTGTACTTTACAGTGCCTGAACAGTTATGAAATGCTCAAGTTTAAGTACTACATCATGTCATCTCAGTGCTAACAGCCAATGAGCCCAAATTTGGTACAACTGAAATATGTTACCAAGAAAGTCAATACATGTAGGTGTATGTGACTTCGTGACTTGACTTGAATCCATGGCAATGCAACAGGTTGAGTACAATACAAAAATCACTTTTTTATTTCCAAAAAACCCATGCCAATTAGAGTTTTTTTAATTGCACACATTTAATGAGATTGTGATGTTTTCATGGCATGAACTTCATATGATTGTGATAGAAAATTATTTTACAATTATTTACAAAAAGGTTCTAGTCACATAACCAAGGATGACAAGACTGAAAGAAAAATTCTAAAAAGTAACAAATGCCATATTTTAGATGCCAGGTTTCAAGTACTGTAATAGACACTAAGATTAATTCTGGTGCATTTTTTAGGGACTAAAGACAGCTTCAAAATTTGCCAAAAAATTTATCCAGCATTCTTGGAAAAATAAGGAAAATTCTCATGTTTAAAATTTGCTTCTACCAATACTTCCAGATGAACTGACAATAAACTTACTGCATTCAGTTTCCGCCTTACAAATGCAAGCTCTTTTCTCAACATTCTGATTCTGCTGGTCCTGGCACCTGTTGGAAGGCAATTGGAGACGATGTTGGAGATGACGTTGGAGTGAGTTGTTAATAACTGAATGAGTTAACTTTGGAAAATTGTTTATTTAAAAAAGTTGCCAGTTGGAAATTGCTCCACTAATTTCACAATTGTAAGCTTTTAACCATCATAGTTATCACACTCTTCCTTATTACTCTTTTAGTTACAGAGGGAGGATCAAAAGTCCTCTTTCGTCTCCTTGCTACATGACACTTTGTTATCTTCATGTTTTATCTTTTGTTTGTGTTCTCTGTATTGTTATTTGTCCTATTCACTATGAAATCACAGGCTCTACAATAACACAAATGAAATCACTCTTATTTTCAACACAGTTATGTCTGAACTAGTATTGCTTACTATTAAATAGTTTTACTTTTCATTTATTTTGCTTATTTGACAATAGGATGACCAATTCAATTATAACATATTAACTTGAATATTTTTTGCAGTTCTTTGTAAATATTAGAATATGGTTTGTGAAAACTGTTTTGCCCCATTCCAAATATTATTATGCAACAAAAATAATTTTTAAATAATTATTTTAAAAGTTTACTACCACTAATCCTGCTGCAGATATATTTCACAAATCACTGAAAATTTTAGTAGACTGCATTAACTATTTATCACTTCATTCTGTAGACAGTTTGAAAACTGTAAATGAAGTGTCAGCAACTATAATCTGTGTAAAAACCACTAAAATTAAATAAATAAATAAATAAATAAACTAATTAAATAAAGAATTAACAGAAAGTATTACTGTACATTGCAGAACAGATAGACCCAGTTATGTTTTTCAGAGAATGCCAGTTAACAGTTTAAGAGCTCGGTGCAAGAGCGGCCTATGTGAAGACTTCAGGTCACTTTTCAATATTATTGATAAATTTTTCAATTTCCTTACAACTACACCATCTCTTACACTAGTCTGACACAACAAATAAATTTTCTGGTCATTTTTTCCCCGTTTCTAAGAAGGGAGGGGGAAGTTCTTTTACCCTCTGTAGAGGTCATAGGTTTACTTGGCATTTCAGAATGAGGTTCTTTGGTAAAGTCAAGTCAAGTCATGGCCAAGCCAAGCCAAGCCAAGCCAAGTCATTTGGTAATACTGTGAATGCAAGAACAATGTGTTGGCTACTTAATAAATTATAATTCCAGGGGCCACTGTCGCATTACATGAAATTGGAGAATTTTATGGTTTTGTGAGGAGGTGGTTTAAAACTGTCACTAAAAACCCAAAGACTGTAAGTTTTTTCATATTATTTTCTTTTATGCACACCATAACTTAACTTTGAAAGAGACAGTAATGTCAGCCTCACTGTTGTCACACTTGACCACATATAGCAGTTGTACATAAATCTGAATGTGTAATCTCATATCAATCAAAACATATACACCATTTGAAAGATGTAACAAATTAAATCAGTTGCTGTGTCCATACCTCCATGCTTTATTGCTTGTGTCATCTCCAGTTTATCCATTAAGTCCTTATACTGTTCTTCTAGACTCATTTCCTTCTTCTGTTCTTCTGACAACATTAAGTCTAAACAAAAAGGAAACAAACATTTAAGCCCAGTCCAACTGAGCATGAGAGTTGTATGAGAGTTGAGTGACCAAATTTAGATGAGTTTTGTGCAACTCTCATGCGTACAGTCAAACATGGATGAGAGTCCATGAGAGTTGACAAGCGTGGCTCAACAAATGTGAAAGTTTTGTTCAACACTCATGCAGTGATAAATCTAGAAATTGAAAAGGGGGGTTCACTGTACCCCCTCTTGCTGAAGTTGGGGGTTCATTTACTGAAACTTTGGATCCTCATTAATATTCATGAATTTTCTTTGTTTCATTTTTGTACAAAACACATTAATTTTCTTTTTTTTTGTTTTCATTTCCAAGTATGGATCGAGACTGAATCAAACTTAAAATCCCATTTCATAAGGCGACATCAGAGAATTGGAGTCTGAGCACATAAAAATGGTCCAAAATTGACAAACTGTTTCAGTTTAAACTTGGTTTACTGATGAAAATTTCAACTAAATTAGTAAATATTTACAATCTTGATTTAAATAGAAAGACTTATTTTAAAAACTATCATTATCAATCCCGGTATTTAAACTAAACTGAAGGTACTCAAAGTTATTATCACTACCAATTTGCATCAACTACATCATTTGAACTTTAGTCCTCATGCTGTTGGAAGTACAACACCCAAGAATATAAATTAATTCATGGAAAGACAGAATAACTACAAGAAAAGTGAGTTACTCAGAAGGTTCTATTTTTCCAAGTAACTTCAAACTCTTCTGAGAGATGTCTGTATAAATTAGTTGGCTTTCCAGACCAGAAATGTCATCATGTTATAGTCAGGGTTCCCACTCCTAACTCAACATTAAATTCAAGGACTTTCAAGGACTTTCAAGAGACCTTTTCAAACAAATTCAAGGACCTTGTGTGACAAATTAAACTTGAAGGTTTTCCATATTTTTGCTATAAATACCAAACAGTAGTAGTTATTCAATTTCCAGTATGAGGTTTTTTTATTCCGCATCCAGTAACACCTGCTACATGGCAAAAACTAGATAGTTACTTAGCCTTATTGGAGATTGGTCAAAACTCACAGACAATCACAAATCCTGTGTGACACAAATTTGCCTTTGGGGCCAAGCTTGTCTGTTTTCAGCCCAAACTCACAGGCTTTCACATTTGTCAATTTTAAATCAAAGATTTAAACAAATTTTGACAGTTTGTTGGTGTCACATCAGTCAATTCAAGGATTTTCAAGGACCTCCAATGATTTTCAAGGACTTTCCAGGCCTGGAAATCTTTTTTCCAAATTCAAGGACTTTCCAGGATTTTCAAAAACCGTGAGAACCCTGTATAGTACAGTTTTATATTTTTTTATAAACCTCATGGAATCGCCTGGCAGATTTGACATTTTGATAACCCACACACAACAGCTACTTGGAGGGTTTTTTTTAAACAAAACTAAATTTGAGTCTTTTTTCTTTCTGTGTAAAAATAGTTAACCCTAGTTCTGCTGAACGATTTTGTGCAAACCAAAAAATAATGTGCCAACTTTTGAACTACTTCTCAAAATACCACATGGTTGATGTCAATAATTTCTCAAAATTCGCTAGCTTAGAATTTTTTGTTATAAATAGAAACTTTGATGTTTCAGAAAGTAGCAGAACAAGAGTTAATAAATAAATTTAGAAAATAGAAGCAATAGTATGCGCGCTCTGATTCGCTGCAGTTGCGTGTTCTAAACCTGGATAAAACCATGGATTACGCCATGTCAAGCAAGCATAACTTCCCGCGTACGGCAAGAACAAACTTTTCAAAGTCAAATCATTTTTGAAATATCAAATTGCTTATGGTTTTAGATGATCTATTTTC
>JANRMR010197669.1:0-10145 GCA_025434825.1 Bergia sp. 'catenularis'
AAGATAAGATAAGATAATACGATGATCAAATATGATGAAATAAGACAAGAAAAGATTACGTAAGAAAATAAGATAAGAAAAGAAAAGATGAAATGAGATAAAATAAGATAAGATAAGATAAGATAAGATGAGACAAGGTAAGATAATATGACAAGACGAGACAAGACAAGTCAAGGCAAGATAAAATAAGATATGATAAGACAAGGTGAGATTCGATGAGACAAAACGAGGTTAGATGCAATGAAATGAGGTAAGAAGAGATGATGTGAGAAGAGTGAGTAGAGATGAGATGAGATAAGACGAGAAGAGTTGAGAGTAAGGGGAAATGCAATGAACTAAGATGAGATTAAATTAGATTAGATAAGATGAAGTGAGTTGAAGCAAGTCCATAAACTTGCAGCCATTTGGGCCGCTGAATTACATTAGAATTTACAAAGTAAAGGCTAAAAATTCACAGTACCAAACTTTTTGTTCCTTTTGCAGACCGCATTGAAAAGTAAATAATTGGTAATTAAAGATATCCCTGTTCAAATCTCGAAAATTAAAAAGAAACAAAATTGATTTTGTGTCTTGAAACTACCTAAGGGTCGCCCTTACTGTACAAGGTGTTCTCGTTCTTTCTTTTTTTTCTTCTCTCTGAGAAAGGGGAACATCATGGCGACGATTACTGCTACCAAGATGAGCAGAAGTACCAGCCCTGAAGATATTCCTCCAATTGCGGCTGTGCTCAGACCCTCATTCACACTGGGATCTAGAACGAGATAAAAAAAACTTATTACCGTTGTGTTTCTTTGACGTCATTTCTTTAAAAAACCGTGTTTCTCCAAAATTTTATCTTTCTTGTGTTTCTTTCAAATTTTGCATTTGAAAACAATATAAATGCAACCTACTTACAAAAATGTGAACGCATAATCATAATATAATGAGAAACAATACGGTTTGAAGTTGTCATTTGCTAACTGAGGGGGTGAGGGAGAGCACCTCGTGGTAAAATTTGTCAATTGCATTAATTTTAAAGTTTCTGCAGATATTTAAATAGAGATAGACTAGAACAACTTGCGTGAACAAAAAAGTAACATTTAAAATAAAAATACCACTCATGACGTCATTATAACGTCATCGGCCCGCCATCTTGGATCTTATGTAACAACCTTACTGCGCAATATAGCAACGTCATAAATTACCCTAACTGATCCGAACCCTTTTTGCTATGTATAGAAGTGGTGGACCTTATAAAATACATTTATTTCAAACTGTGAAACGTAACAATGCGTTATGAGACGTCAATTAACTTAATTTAACAAAAACAGCCAATTAGAACGTGGTTGTCATGGCAACATCCCAACCCATGAACAAAAATTAGCTACGTGACTGTATTTCCCGATAAATTTAAGGAAAAGTCCTAAAACTTGGGCCGTTTATCTTTAATAGTTTTAAGTTATAAATTTTTAAAAGCCCAGGGGGTACGTTGTCCCCCCAGTCTGAATAGGGTTAAACAGCTTGTACGCATTAGCCTTTTTCACAACCATTACTTGCCAAAACCTTTAAGTTTACAAAACGGCACGCAGTTGTAAATCAATATTTTACGATTAAACGGGGCACAAAATATTTTAGCGTACTGGCGATTTACATTGCATCTATTTCAATGCTATTGGACACTTTTTTTTTTAACAAAACTTATTTCAAACAAATGCAATTTAGTGCATATTTTTCCACGTAAATAAAAATATTGGGTTGACCTAACCCTATTTTTTAGTATGTCAAACTTGTGGTCACTAATTACCCCGTTTCCATAGCAACCCATTTTTAAATTACAGTTTATTCCTTTTTCCTTTTTTTTTTCAGGTTTTCCTTTGCAACTCGTCACCGGGTCAATGTATTGCACTCATCAGTCCTATAACGAAATGGCGTGACCGCTAAGTTTGGGAAATAAGCAGAAAATTGTACGAACAGCTACAAAATTCAATTGCAGTTATCATCAAAAGGAACCACCCGACAAACAGATCCATATTCTTTTCATTGACGGTATAGAATGTAATATATTCTAACAATTAGTACATTACAGAAGTATTCGCTTTTAACGGCTGCTACATTCTCCCTATCAAATATTCAAACCTAATTCATCCTAGCGCCCACGGAGAACTCGGCTGCACAAGGAGTTACAGCTCTTGTGAAGTTAAAACTGTTGCGAATTAGGTTTTTGTAAGCAAGAAGAAATCGATTAACTATCCCGTTGCTTGCCATCTCTACTGATCATGATGTTTGAGCTGTTTTGAGTTGGCAACACGAGTCAGCTTTTCATTCGGTTGGGTTACAAAATAAACAGACCCTTTGCTTCTCGAGGCATCCATTCATTGTTCTGATCAACCATCAGCGACGGGAAGAATATCGAGAAGACACCCAAAGGGGTTTATTTACTAAATAGTTGTTTTAAGTATTATAAAACGTACCATGAGGCGACGGTTTAGTGGGAAGTTCCAGTTTTCTGGGAATACCGCGTAGAGTTGTGAGAGAAAACTGTGGAGTGACCTGAAGGTGGAAACAAGAAAAATTATGTTGTAAAATTACGCTAAGTTGCAAACCGTTTAATTTTGTGATTGCAAGAAATAGTGCTTTTTAAAAGCGTGATGTATCTGAAGGGTAACAGTCGGGATTCTCCTCCGACTTTGAATTTAAAAATGTTTAAAGTTTTAAAGTAATCCTAAAACCACTCTCAAGGGTCATGATGGCGTTTACCGTCAACCGTTAAGCTTCTTAAAATTTAAGTCCAGCTGTCAAACAAGAATATTTTTGCCTCCAATCTAAGAAATAACCATTTAATTTAACAAAGAATCTCGAATCTGGCAATTCAGATGCTGCTATATGGAATCAGGTCATCATTCAGCTTGAATATGTTTTTTTATATATATATTTACAAGCACGCCTACAGATTTCAAGGTCATGCATTTAACAAACGGTTCTAAAATGTTCACTCAACCTTTGTTTGGATAATTTGAACAGGTGTTCCAGCAATGTTGGGGTGTGTTGGGCAGTGTTGGATCATGTTGGATGGAGTTTTTAAAAATACGTTTAGACTTTGAAAAAACGTCATTGAAACCTTCATTTTGTTCTCTAAAATGTTGGGTCATGTTGATACTTTGCGCTTGGTTTCCCTGTGGTCCACCGCCAACAAAATGTTGGGCGAAACAATGCTGCTTCAAACGTTGCCGCCGTTTCAATAATACTACAGCGATAAATCTATGATGAGGGGAATTAAGAACAAATGCATACTTTCGTTCTTACCTTGAAGTAAAGCAACATTTCTTCAAGAGTTAACTTGAGATATAGTGTCGTAGCTCTTATGGTCTAAAATGAAATATATTCGAATTAACTAATAACGTTTTGTATGGACAAAAAGACGTTTATTCGAGTTATACAGAAGACAATAAAAGAATAAAAACTGAAACAGCAGGTGATCATCAGTAATAGTCCTAAATGGTGGGCAATTCTACAGTTGGTTTCAGTTCTATTAAATTACAGACGAATTGCAGAACATTTTAGGTAGAGCCAACAACTAAGTGAGCATAGTTACTGAATAACGGCTATAAATGAATTCTAACTGTTAAGGACTCTGATAAAACACTTTAGATAACGAAAGAAAACACAAACGAAAAGTGACAGTGATCAAATCCTAGTTAAAACCAAGCATATTTAAATAAAAGCCAATAAAAATGTAAACAAAATAGGAAACAAATAAAACATACAACTTAAAAATGAAAATAGTAAAATTGATCGAGGAACATTGAAGCAATGAGAGGAGAATTCATTCTTAGAAGGAACACTTCACACCAACCTTATTATAGTCTATATAAATATGTACATAGAGACCGACAGAGCATAAATTAAGAAAAATAAATTGATTAAGTTCCACGTGACATAGCCTGACGTTAACACACGAACACAGAGTAGTGTTTGGAAACTAAGACTCGTAGGGGAGTGGTTTACCAGCAAATCTAGTGTTCAAGTATTCAATGTCCACCTTCTTGGATGTTTAAATAACATGACAAAATTACTTTAATTGCTTTGAAAGTTGTTAAAATGCCAGAACTGTTTTAAGCCAAGAAGATGTTGTTTTTTTTTTTCAATGCAATAATCTCTAGATCTACTAAATGACATTTTAGAAAAAAGTTATATTCTTCTTGCATGATCAGAAATGTTTTTCCTATGACAACGAAACACACTGTATAACTTTGAACTTCGAATAAAATTGTTTGTAGAAAATTTGTTCTGGCCTCATGCGCCTAAAGGCACAAGAAGAAGAACATGATTGCTGTTGTTGTTGCGGAGTCGCATTAAAACCCTCTAAACAAATTATCATTTTTTGCCTTTATTGTAACACATCATTTCATACCAAAATATTACTATTAGTAGTATTAGTATATGTTATAATTATTTTAATTATTTAATATATTATTATCATTATTACTATGATTATTATTATCATTATTATCATGACTATGACGTCATAAAGACGTTAGCGCAAACCCTTTATCTGACACATTGCAAGTATTTTCAAAGTAAATTAACAATTTTTACGTACAATCTCCGTGGTTTCATTGTTTATTCTGTCCGAGATCTGGTATTCAATGTGGTACTGGAGAACTGAACTGCAGTGTTCAAATGGTGGGTCCCAGGAAATGTTTAAGGTTTTGATCTCTGGGCTAACAACTTGTTCCACTATTAGATTTCGCACTGTAAGGATAGTTTCTTCTTCTTGTTCTGATTATAAAAAAAAATAACAGAATCGCAATTAGTACAGTGTTTCAGAAAAGGGGTTTTTACAGATGAGATTTTTTTGGTGGTAAGTGTAAAAACAAAAATCTTGTGCATATACATATCTTAATGTTAGCGAGGTTGGTTTTTCTTAACTAGCATCATTGGAGGGAATTGTAGCATCAAATAAATCGGTAATAATCGTATGGAAAGACTGCCGATATTTGAGTGCCGTGCTTTACAATGACGTTGCTGGCTGTACAGCAACTCAAAATCACTCCTACCAGCAACTGAGGAAACTCCAAATTAGTTTCTTTTCGAAATAGTTTGGCTTAAATGAAACAACAGTTGCAGCGTTTGGTAAGTGTCAAGCTTTGGTTTGTTATTCAATCCTACAGAGCAACAGTAATACGTATTGCCATTATTTCCGCTGCAGATCGATTTCACAAAATTATGGTGAAACTTTTAGAATAAAACATAACCACTTCATTCAAGTCCTAAAACTGTGGTATGGAGGCTTCTGTGAGAACAATACAAAGGAGCTGTTGACGTTATCGGGAAAAAAGGGCTGTTAACTAAACCCTGGACAAGTTGAGGGAGATTATCAACTTGAAGCAATGCCAGTTATACTTCCAGCCTCTCTCCTCCAAAGAGGTTAGATGAAAAACTGACAACAAGAAAAGAAAGGGCGCAAGGATATATGGGAAGAGGAAGACAAGCAAGGAAAGCCGTTTCGCTGTTCCCATATTTCCTCGCACGCCCAATTGCCTCTGCGGAGGAAAAGAATTTTGGCCACAGTCAAGGTTGGAAAAACGCACGGCATTGTACAGAGTTCTATAATTGATATTTGAAAGTATTAACAAGACCCAGAAGGGTAGAGAATTAAAAGGTTGGTGGGTTGAGAATAGAACCACAACATATACAATATTTATCACTAACTCGTTAGCGCCGGGACTTTCCCTTCTGTGCTAGATGTTCCTCCGTCTATGAATGGGTTGTCGTAAACAGGTGTGACCTAAAGGCAACAGCTCAGACTTTTAGAATGAATCTTAAAGCGATCGACAACGGTTATAACATAAATTATTTCTACATACAGTAATGCAATGGAAAACCTGTTTCCTAAAGTTAGTTATAAACTGATAGCGATTTCATTTTTAGTGTCTACCGGCACTTTTTAAAAATTCGAATGATTTCAAAATGTAAGGGCCATTTGTAATATGATTTTCTATAAGTGTATAAAACATTTATCGATATGCACAAATACCAAGATGAAAGACTGTTTTGACATATACTTAATTATGACTACATATTAAAACGTCTAGCAACTGGTTCGGACAGATTTGATCCTTTGTTTCTCACATTTAGTAAATGTTCTCCAAAATGTTCATGGTCACCTAATTTGTGACCTCGGTTCCTCTGTTATAAAGTTCTGTTGCAGAAAGTACAAAATCTAGAGAAACTATGTTAGACGTTTTGCAGTCAAAATGGTCTTCAGTAACTTGGCAGGAATCTTTGGGTTTTGCAACATGTGTTTTAGATATAATAGGTGAACAAGTATTTGCAGAATTTGCGAGAACATTTGAAAGTTCCTGTTCCCTTGTTGAACTCTAAAAGGTTGACCTTTAAAAGCGCAGTACCCCGATTGCAAAGCACGGTGGGAGCTCTTATAACTTCGCGAATTGCTAAGCTGTTGTTGACCTAATTTATCCAAATTATTTAGTTTTGTGTTTTGTCAAGTTTGTTTGCCTCACTACAGGTCAGTGGACAAGTACGTAATATAAAGGGTTCCATCTACTCCTGTAATGATCGTTATTGCTGCTTGCAGATGCTAACGTGTTTTTCACGATTTTGCGCATGTTCAGGGATTAATAGACATAAAAACAAATTGTCTCAAGCTAAAATATTTCTAAACATAATTAACAGGCGCTGTTTAGATACCAATCTAACTTTTTCAAGGTTATGCTATGGATGGTTTGTTTTAGGCGGCGATTAAGATGGATTGTAATTGTCAATTCTCATGTTCCGGCCCGGAACTCAATGTTATAAATTGTTTTAAAATACGTAAAACCTTGGCAGAAGTGATCGATTACTGTCTTTTTAGTGGGTTCTGATGTTTTTTGGATAAATAACGTAAAAATATAGGTTATGAAAAAGAGAAAACCTATTGATTCGGCCATGACGGAGCCCCTTTCACACAGCTGCTAAGATGAAGCAATGAAAAACAATACTTCAAGAGTGACTTGATCCGCTACTATAAGGTCTTTTAACGTAATTTCCTCCTTCTGTAAATAAAATGAAACATATGGTAAATTAGTAGTAGCAGTAAAAATAAGAAATAATAAAAATAATAAAAGTAATAATAATAAATATACACTTATATAACGCAAATTAACAAAAAATGTTCAATATGGTTGCTTATAGTAATTGATTAAATATACAATACTTTAATAAATATTGTTACAAAAGGGAAAAATATTAATCAAACCTACAGAAAAGATATCGATTCAAGTACTAAAGATAAAAACTGAGAAACTAGTTTTGAAAACTGCGTGGGCGAGTAGGCTGAAAATGTTTCGTTGACCAACAAAAGTTGATATGGTATGTTTTTCGCCTTTGGGATAGGTTGAAAGCTAACGTTTCGAGCATTATCCCTTCGTCAGAGCAAACTGTTTCGAGTTTGCTCTGACGAAGGGCTAATGTTCGAAACGTCAGCTTTCAACCTATCCCAAAGGCGAAAAGCATACCATGTCAACTTTTGTTGGTCAACGAAACATCTAAAGATCAACAGCTTTGTGAAGAATAAGTCTTCAGTTGTATATTAAAAGAATCATAACAGGTAATATTTTTTGCAGGTTTGAGGCATTGAGCTCGACTGTAGGTAAATCAGCAGCAAATTATCTCGCGACAAATCTACTGAGAAAGATAGTAGGGCGGGACGGCTAGTAGATCCGATCTATCAATCCCTGTTTCTGGAAAATGACTCACCTACCCCTCCCTTAAGTTAGGGTTGCTTGATTGGGGTTAGTTTTAGCTTTAGGTTTAGAGGAAGGGTAGGTGGGTCATTTCCTAGAAATCAGGAATGATCCGTAAATCTTCAATGTTGGAGCTCAAGTTGTAGTTGTTAAACTTTGATTCGTACGCGTTCAGATATATGAATGCTGGTACTGCAGATATATAGATGAAAACGATATATACTACATTTTTAGGAAACTCTGATTCCTTAGAAAACAAATATCTATTCGCCAAAACAAAAGTCTTACTGCTGTGTTCGTGCGTCGTACTCCTTTAAGATGTTGAGAAGTTCTGGCAGATGTTTTATAATAAAGTATTCGATCGGATACGAACGAAGGTTTCCTCCACATAAAAGTGACGTTGTATCGGCATCCAAACTCGGAGTCTTTGAGAGTTCTATTTATGGTCAAATCTCTTACAATCAGCTCTTTGTTCTCAGGTACTACAAAATAAAATCGAGGACAAGGCGTTGATAACTATTGCAGTATGATAACGACTAACAGAATTACACAAAACAACACGATACAGCCTAATACAATATAATACAGTACAATACGGAACAGTTTAATACAGCACAACACAATAGAAAACAATACAATATAACAACGAAAAATAAAATAATATAATAATATTTATATTTGTATTCTGTATTATATAATAATTATATAATACAGAATACAACACAATACGATACATTATATAAAGCAAACCCATACAAAACAATGTAATACAGTATGGAAACACTTGACCTACTCTACCGCATTGTAAACTTATAGAAAAACCAATATGGCACATATTAGGTATTGAACCGGATTTAATGGTTTCATCAATGGGAAACATTTCAATTTGATTTAAAACCCGATCTATCACCATGAGACGATTAAAAGTTTTTTTTTTGTATGTACTGGATCTGGAATAGGATGTGGGATCAGCCCATTAGATTCGTTTCAAACATACGAACATTACTCTGTTTACTTTGGCTTTCTCAAGACGACACAGGGGGTTAAAATCCAACCAGCTACGTCGGGTTGAGATGTATCCAATGGATCAACCTCTTTATACAGGTTGTGTTTCTAACTATGCTAAATAAAAGCGGTTAAAAATAAATATCTAATTTAACTTAGAGGTAGCTATATAGTTTAAAGGCCAGTTCGAAAATACCAACATTTCTCCTACTACTAAATAATATTTCCTGCTTATTGTTGGGACGATGTTGTTTTGTATTGGACAAGGACTAACATTGTGGCAACATTTTGCGAGAAGTCTTGGAACGAGAATAGGGTCATACACTCTGGAACCAGGCCGCTCTCACTTTTTTTAACATGAAGTGCACATGCTTGATTTTTAGAAATGTTGGGCTGAGCGCTCGTACAGTTTTTACAACAAAATAAATGTTGGAACTACGTTAGATTAAAGTTTGAAAGAAGTCAAACTCCATTCAACATAATCAAGCCTAGCCAAACACGTCACAAAATTGTTGGGAAGCCCCGCAAGTGTTCGGCGAATTGCTGGTTAAAATGCTGGCAATGTTTGAACAGTATTTATTATGAATTTGAATGAAAATCAAATAAAACAAACTTACTTATCCGTTTTAATTAGTTGCTGAAAGCATAATTGTTTCAGTGGTACGTATTTAATCAGTTAAAAAAAAATATTCTTCTATAATTTTATTTCATCTAAATATCACGCAGAAACCAACCCGGTGCTGATACATTTCTTGTCAGTAGTAAGCCCGTGATCCAGTCGTCGCGATACTCGGGAGAAACCTTTGGTATGGAAAAAATAATAACGAAAATGATTGATAATAATGATGGTTACGATGATGATAATAAAATATACTGATAATGATGGTGATGACAATGATGATGACGATGATAACCATTAAGGTTAAATAATGATATACGATAATGCTAATAATGATAACAGTAAAGATAATAACGATATTGATTTCGATAAGAGTAACAGCAACAGTAACAGTAAGGGTATCAGCAAGAGTAACAGTAACAGTAAGGGTAACAGTAACATCAACAGTAACAGCAACAGTAACAGTAACAGCAACAGTAACAGCAACAGTAACAGTAAGGGCAACAGCAAGAGTAACAGTAACAGTAAGAGTAACAGTAACAGTAACAGTAAGAGCAACAGCAACAGTAACAGTGACAGTGACATTATACAGTGACAGTGACAGTGACAATGACAGTAACAGTAACAGTACTTTAAGTACGAAAATGTTAGGACGATTAAATTTTTGGACAAAAAAAAGGTCCGAAAATTTAATCGTCCAAAAAAATTAACGTCCGAACATTAAAATGTCCGAACGTTTTAAAATATGCTTAGTTTTAATTGCTGACTTAATATCACAAGATTTGGAAGCCCGGTGT
>JANRMR010197680.1:0-10144 GCA_025434825.1 Bergia sp. 'catenularis'
TAGGGTTAGGTTATGCTAGGGTTCGTGTTTCTTATAAGAAAACGTCACAGTTTACAATGCCCAAGTTGGCTTACAAAGTTATGCAAATTTATATCTGTAGTTGGTTTCATTTGGTTTTTCAAAAATGCACTCTTATGACTAATATTTACTGTAGTTTGCATCATGATGTAAGTGTGAATATTGAAAGCTCTCAAGTTATAATATCTGTAATATTTATAATATTTGTAACGTTTGAAAATTATGCAATTACGATCACATAACAACACTGCTTACGGTTTTTAAATATGTACATGTTAGAATACCCGCCAGTTATACATTAGGGAGTGTAAGCGACCACTACGGCTACGTCCGCGAGGAAAGCGTAAAACAAAAGGCTTAGTGACGAAAGACAATCCACTGCACGTGAATATGCACCAAGCTGACCACCTGGCTGCAGACGGGTTCAAAACTACAACGCATTTCTGTAGAGTGTGAACATCAATATACAAGTTTTTCTGTTATTAGTTCAGCTTTCCAACCAAGACCTGTCGTTTGTTCGATTCGCACTCCTTCAAACAAACAACAATAAAAAGGAATGGATGGTAAACAAAAGAAAAGAGAAAAATAGAAACTTGTTTTTTTAGCAGGCATTGTCCGAGCTGTAGCCGTACTAGCTGCTTAAAGTCCCTAATATCTATGTCACAACCCTGAACAAGCCAGGAAATTAATTCTGAAGTTTTAGAGTGATGAAAGGTCAGAGTATGCCAGTCTCTCCGATGAGGTTTGTGTGGTCAACCGTTCACACTCAGCCATCATTGACTGGCTGATGGCGGCCAACTGTTCACAACTATGGCTGACCATAAGCTTTAAAGTTCAGTTTATGTGTACTTATGATCCACATTGTTCCAAACAGTGTTTAGCTTTTTGATTTCACAGCTTTATTACCAAAAACTACTGATATTTAAAACCAGCAACAAAGTGATAAACCAAGGTTTATAACTTCGCTGACCCTAATAGACAGTTGGCCATGGCTGGCCTTGGTCGGTCAAAAAAAAAACAAAGCCCAAGCAAAGTAGCCAACCATGGCTGATTGAAGCCGACTGTGGCTGACCGTTACTGACTGAGGCTGACCATGGTTGACCGTTGCTGGTCAGCCATTTTTTTCCTCATCGGACAGAATGACATACCCTCTGAAAAGTAATATATTACAGATTAGTTAAACATGATGTCATGTATACAAGGCTTGACTAAACTGTTTAAATAAATAAATAATCAATGAAAATCAGGTTACAGTTTATACAAAGTATTACTTGCCAGACAAGTGCTGAGGAATGCTTTATGCTTAACTTAAAGAGACTTTTCAGTATTTACAGATTATGGTAACAAAACACACAAGTCAGATCAACATAAATTTGATACAGATAATTTTCAACCACATTGAAAATGTTCACAGGCAAACATGACTACAATTTACATTCATTAATGCTTTTCTTCTTGCGTAAGAACAAGTGGATTATCTATGATGTACCTGAACTTCTGGCAGCAGCTGAGCTGGTCACTCTCTCAGTCATTCTTGTCCTTGGTAAGGTGGAAGTTGGATGGCTGACAGTCGAGTATCCTTTAATTCATTCAAAACATCCTCATCACATGTAAGTTATTCATTTGTTGTTAACTAGTTTTTTTATTAAAGAAAACAACTTGATACTAAAACTTAATGCTAGAAAAGTCTTAAAATATAAAAATAACGGGTAAAATTGACGTTACTTTGATGTTAGCACAACGTCATTAAGGCCACTTTCATAATAACCCCCACTGGCCAAGAACAAAAATGAGGCCAGAAAGACCAAAATACAGCAAATGTACAAGAACTTGGAACTTAACGTCAATTTGTTCAAAGTTATTGTTTTTGTCCACTAGAGCATATTACGAAAGTAGTCTATTATAAAGTCAAAATGAGAGTGCTGGCAAAGCAAAATGAAAATGTACACCTAAAAGGTGATAACTGTAGATACTAGAGCATGACAATACTGCCAAAAGTGCCACATAAACACCTTGGCATGGATATAGAGTCCCTCAATCTGTGTATAATTAGGACAAATGTCTGTGATGTAGTGCACCTTGTACACTAAACAATCGAACTTTGATTTGCATTTTCTAGGGGCCTTAAAAGGTGCTCAGTGTTAGCAGATTTGTCCAGGCCATGTTTGATGTTCATGAGGTGTCCAGTTGCCAAGTTACAGTGTTCACTAATACATTGCCGGAGGTGTCAGGAAGTAAAACCGACATAATTTGCATAAATAAAACAGTGATTGCTGACAATTGGGAGATTGACTTCTTTTGCTCCAAGAACCTGGTCTTATTTCTTGCTCATGAATACAGGTTTAATATTGACACCAATCTGACCAGTAAGACATTTCTAGCATTAAATTGCAGTATCAAATTATTAATTCGGTTTTTTTTGGTGAACTGAAGGTCAAGCCAGGATGCCATTTACTGTACTGTAATCAAACAAATCTTGAATTATAATAATACAACTTCATAACACGTGAAACTTAAAGAGGGCCAGCTCTAATGGATTTGCTCTTATCCAAAGAATTTTAAAAGGAAAAATTTTAAGAATTTACAAGACAGTGGTCAACCACTGCCTAAAACAGACTATCTGTAGCATTTTCCTCTTGAGAAACTTAGATTCATTTGGTATCTGAACAGAGCCAGTCGATAAATATTTAAGCTTGAAATTATTTTCTTGTCAATAAACCTTGAGTTGATGCACAAAGCCATGAAAGAGCCCTTTGAAGGCAAGGTTACTGATAGTTTAGGACACATTTACTTTTACATTTACAGTACCTACTAGTAATTTCCTGCCAGTTGGCAGTCTAATTATAAGGCAGTACTACCATATACACTCGTGTATACAAAGTAGGTTGATCCCATGTACAAGTCGATCCCCACTTTTGAAGGTAAAAATGGAAAATTGAGAATTTCAACTGCTTTCATGGACAAGACGTTTATAAGGCATGAAAAAGTTGCAGTAAAAAAGGAGAAAAACTTGAAACTAAATACAGTATATTCTATGATTGTGTTTCTGACAAGAAATGTGCTACTCTTAATCTTTGTTTTATTAGTAATTTATTTACTCTAAACTATACAACAACCGTTTGACATGTAATTGAATGAACAAGAATGATGATCTTTGAGGAAATAAGAATTCGTTTACAAAGGACACAATAATATTGGATTACAATAAATAAACTACCTAGGTAGAATTGATAATACTTCAGTTTCATTCATCTGCAGTCTTCTACCAGCTGAGAAGTGTACACATATAATACACTGCAGCTTCACTGTGCTTTGTAAAACATGATTGTGATCGTTCTGCTGCAAAATGATTCAAGTTTTTCATTGAAGTTCATATTCTTGCAACAAAAGTAGCATAATGATCTCAATATTATTGCGTTGGACGAGGCAATAACAGCAGGAAAATGGCAGTAAACCGCTTCGAACATAAACAAAGCAATAGTTTGCATGAAGTAGACATTTTCCAATTCTTCCAAGGACTGAGCCACTGTTCAGAAATTACAGTAAAACACATGCACGAAAAATTTATTTCAATTTTTGGGCATGCAATGGATCACATTCCATGTGCTCCTTAGGCATGTGTAGAGGCACAAAGATCACATTCTTTTGTCTGCTACATGTATTAGTGGGTAAAAAATCCAACATATTTTGTCAAATTCTACACATTTTGGTGAAGTGTTATATTTTCTTTCATGTGAAAGTTAAGTTCGAATTTTTGGGTCAATTTTCATGTCTTAAAGTTCGACTTAACACGAGAATATACAGTAATTAACAACTTACTGATAAAGATGATGTACTATAATTGTACCAGCACTTAATTTCTATTGCTATCCATTTACAATTATAGCACCTAACAATATTTACAACTATATGTGGAAGTACCTCCTGGTAAAGTGCCAATGAAAAAACGTTTTATACAGGAATTCTGACAAAATTGGAAAATTATACAGCATTAGGAAAAGAAATGATTTTTTGTGCAGGAAACTAAGCGGTTTTGATTTTGTTGGTTTATTGTTAATTTAAAATGTTTCAGTTGGTGCAAAATAATTTTTTTGTTTGTGTACCTGTTAAAATTAATCGCTAAAAGCAACATTATTGTTGATAAAGTTGTTGCTTTTATTTTTCAAATAATAAAAAAATTACTGCAAAAACAATATCGAAAAAAATACAGACAATAAATGGAATGTATGACTGCACAAAAAAGACACATGGTGGCATGCCCTTCCTTGATTGGCCAAATGTTTCTGCAGTTTATGCAATTATTTTTCAAAAACTTGAAGAGAAAGTTACATATACACTGCTAAATGTCAAACCTTTGAAACCATTTGTGGCAACAAACTGGAAATTTTATTTTGAGAAAAAGGTGCAGTCATGATAGTTTCAACATTTGTTTCCTGATTTGTTTTGCAAATATATTTTGGTTGTTTTATTTATTGGTGATCATGTTGCCCCTTAAAATTTGATCAAAAATAAAAACTTACATGATTTGATTCAGCAATTCTCTGATCACACTTAGTTTTCACCTCATTTTGACAATTCAACACTCCAATCTGTTAAACCACCACCTGTTTATTTTCTGGTGCATGCTTAAATTATTAACCATATACTCTGCACTGGGATGTTAATTGTAATCGTCGTGAAGTTTGCAGTGAGTAAGCATTTATTCTTTGTAGCCTTTATGGCCTCAGCAACTCTTACCGGTAGTCGATGTAAAAATATTTTAAGAAATGATTGTTAACATGTGCAATTATGTGATCAGATATGGTCAGAGAATCCTGTCGAAATCCATGTTTATCCTTTTTTTTGTTCTTTGTTTCCATTTTGTACAAGTGTTGTTTAGTTTTTCTTTTCATGAACATTTGTTTTTTCTTCTCCCAAAAATCTTTTCAAACTGCAATTTGTTGCTATATTATTTTTTGGTTGACCAGTTTGTTTAATTTGTTAATCTCTGCAATATACTATAATTTTAGATCAGAAATCCAAAATTTCTGATTTTAGATTGAATGTTTTAATGCCTTGATCATGTGCCTGATCACGCATCTGTCACATGAAAAGCAATGCATGCGCAAAACAGCAAATTGTGGAAAGACAATAGAATGTGTTCTCAAGACTATAAATTATTTGTCGCCTCGCCAATCTTGATGGTAATAATTTTATCTTAAGGCTTTTTCACAAATTTTATCATCCTACAGTGTTCTAGCTAGCTTAAAAAAATGGCATGGTGCCCTAATTTGCATATCATTAATATTCATGATTTTACAAATATCAATGAGATATAATTATTATCTCAGCTTTATCAGTTTATGATTTTATTAATACCGGATATGTTCACACAACAATAACTAACTTGTTCAATCAATCTGCTATTTATTTACAAATTTTACAAAGTTATTTTTTCTAAAAAATATTTTTGAAAAGTTTGTTCAAGGTTCAAAAATTCCAATATACCTTGCAATATGAAGGATTACAAACTGAAACGTTTTGTGGTTTGGGAACAGAATTCAAACAATTCTGGTTACTTACTACTAGTATCATGCAGGTCTTACAGCTGAGCATAACATATAATTTTCCAGGGCTTTTTAAGCTTTAAGGTTCAGTTGAAGTGCACTTATGATTGACATTGTTCCAAGCATTGTTTAGCATTTTATTGCTGATTTGTTTTGACTGACTATTTTGGCTCAGAATTACATTGTTTTGAGAGCAGCTTTCGAGCGATCATGAATTCAAAATGTACAAGAACTTCGCAAAATATCGAGCTGAAACACCAAAATTTCCAGCTTTTTAACTCCAATTATTTATTTTCATTATGATAATAAGTCTGAGGCTCTGAAAACAACAGGGCGCTGGACAAAAATGACAGGAAGCTGGGAAAAACGACAGGGTGCTGCCCCCTTTCATTTTGGTCAAGCTAGAACACTGTCCTATAATAACAATGCAGTATTTACAAAATGATAACGCATTCCTCCAATAATTGATAACCTAGTGAAATGAAATACCAGTAATATAAGATAAAATAAGTGACACTCACATGTAAATTGAACATTTTACACAGGGATTTTACCACAAAAAATATGACCAATAATCTCATGATAATTATATGACAAATGATGATGAAAAATAATCAAACCAACCTGGACAGTTGCTCATCATCACTGTGAAGTTCTGGTTAAGGAGGTCGATGGGTTCACATTTGCTGAAGGCACAATACTCAAGAGTCACCTGAGAAAGATTAGCAATAAAATGACATTTTGAGGGTTATTCCTAAATTTAACTTACTATCATATATACACATTTAACCACCACACCTACAAAAAATATTGGGAGCCCTCTGATTGGCTCATTTATTAGGCATGTATTTTTTTGATCCATGTAATTAAATCCTTAATTGCACATGTGCCATTAAAACACTAATTGGAACTGTTATCCAGGAACTTCGCTCACAGAATTACAAACACAAACAAGGAAAATATATTTTCCATAACTTAATTGTTTCTTTTTCTTGGAAAACTTTTTGTAAAAGTCAAAGAACTAAAATTTTGTTTGTAACCAATTTGCTCACTCAAACCATTCGTGTATAAGTAAAAATTTAAAATACATATTAAGCACAAATTCTCGCAGTCCTACAAGTCAAATGGAGAAAATTGGTTGCATTTTTGCTGGTGATGTACATGTATTAACAGAAAACACCACCCTGGCTAGTTCTTGAGGAATTTATGAAAAATTACACAAGTATTTGATAAAGTGACAGTAATAATGTACATGTACTAGTACCATGAGTGTGTAATAATACCATGACTTACAAATGACCAGGAACTTTAAAAATTGAAAAATACATGCATGTACACAAAAATAATGAAATGCATTGCTATCCTTACAACTAACAGCAGTGATTTCAAGGCACCTAATGGGACGGTTACTGGTCAAGTTGCCCCCAAAAGGACTATTTTACAATAGAGCATGACTTGAAATACATGACTGTGTAGTTAACAACACATCATTTGCTGTTTCAAATGTACTGTGCCACAGCATTTACATGTAACTTGCCATTTAGGATACTACATATTAATTATACTGTTATCTAATAACATATATATTTGTATCTGATGTAAAGATTATTTATAAGACAGTTATACTTAAAGCCAGTCTCTAAAGTTTTACTTTGTCCAAAAATAAAATAAAAATTTATACAATTTTTCATTATTACTATTATTCAATCTACACGTAAAAATTTCTTATAGCAGTTGGTATACAAATCGCAGTTCTTCACATCTACATAATTTACTTTAAAACAATTAAAAATGATAAAATTGACGAAGTACAGCACAACTGAAGTGCACACACAATTGAATAATAAATTATTAATATGTATTTTTCCTTTTCACCTTTTGCTCTTTTCCCTGCCCCACACATTTTAATTAACTTTAAAGTCAGTCACCTGACAATCATGTTGCTCAGTGCAACATGTAAAACTTAGAGAAGCACAGCAGTAAAATGGTTTTTCAATCTTGACTTCTTTGTCCGACTGTATCACTGACATATTATATAATATATATATATACATACTTAGGTACACGTATATCTATACATCTATACAGTATATACCATATGCATGTACATCATATAATAATAAATATAATATATTAATACATACCACACAAGTGAATAATGGTTTTTGCGTGTTCTGACTGGTTAACTTGGAGGTGATTAGCAAAGTACAGTACTTAATTCACCGTTGAGCAGCCAAAGAGAAACAAAATGGCTTCTTGTTTCATTTTTTTTCATTTTGTTTTGTGTTTTGGTTTGCTAGTTATCCAGCTTGTGTGGTATATACTAAAACAATAATTCACCTAAGTGTCGGTGAAAGTGGTGGATATTTACCTTGCTGCTTCATGGCTCGGTAAATATTCACCGCTATTAACCTCCATTTTGGTGAATAATTGTTAATTATATAAACATATAATTTTATATAATTATTTATACATGTATATATTTATTATTATTACCGGTATATTAATTATATATTTATAGAAACTTTTGGTAAGGTGAAGAATTAAGACATTACTACTTGCTGGACTCTACAGTTAGTACTGTTTCTGTAGTGACGGACAAGTACAAATACTTCAAGCATCAGGAGTGTAATGCTCAATCTTGCAGTTTGCATCTTATAGCACTGTTTACTCTTATGTTAGTAACATTTATGATTCTAATAAATGTATGTATATCACACACATGTACTGTGTATATTTGAAAAGTAATTTTTGTTGCAATTGGTTGAATGTATGAAATTTAATACAAATTATACAATATATGTACAGTGTTCATTCTTGGGCAGGTTTTTGCACAATTTGTGCATTTTTACAACCTACCAATGCAAATAAAATTTTCCCGTGTATCAGGGCTTGTTCTTCAGGTCTCTTACCTGTAAAGTTTTGTTATTTTATGTTGCAAAATTTCATTTACTGGTAGTTTTTGTTTAAACTACATTTTAAATTTCACTGTAACTATTGCTTGTGTCTTGAAGGGGGACCTGGGTCCTAGATTGGTCACCATGTGACCTGAGCCATTCAAGATGCTTTTAAGAAACACAGCATCTGAACAAAGAACCTTGTTACATTTCATGATTAATAATTCAACAGCTACTTCAAATGTTGATGATCTGAAAAGTATCCCTGAAGTCACAGAAGGCAAAAAGGAAGAGCAAATGAACCTGGAGAACCAATGACTTTAGGAAATTACCTTTAATGAGGCATGCCGAAAGCAGAGATCATAAAGAGGTGATCACCGATGAAGCACAAAGCAAAAACCTGGCAATGATGACAGACAGGATGTTATTCGAAGGCGAGAAGGCTGTCATTGTCTCATTTTTTCCCCTTAGTGCCAGGGTTAATTTGTTGTTTTTAAAATTATATAGTAATTTCTGATAATCAAAATTAAACACTTAAACAAGCTTGTGATGTTTGAGACAAAAAAGTTACTTTTAATAAAAGGGGGTAACCATTAAGGCTTAATAAAAGGGCCAAGTTGATCTCCCATTTTTTCACTGACTAAAAAATGTCCCCTCTAATTTGCCAAATGTCCCCATTTTCTTAAAGCAGTGGGACAGACGTCCCACTCTGGACAATTTCTAGAATGAACAATGTACATGCATATATATATACTGTATATAAATACCCATTATACATAATAAATATACCAGTACATACCCCTGCCATGACATTGTTTCCATTGCGTTTCAGTCTTACTTTGAGTTTCATTTTAATGATTCCATTGTCTACAATAGTGTATGTATGTCCATTCTCAACATCCCTGTGAAAACTTGTTCCACCAAGTGTCACATCAACATGTGCTTTTATTGGCTCATAACACTGTCTGAGTTCTATTTTCACAGATAGCGGCTTTTTAAAAAATGATCCATTACATGAAAGACCTGTTGAAAGAATGATACTTATTTTGTTCACTAATACACAAAATACACTGAGTGACTGTAGGCCCCCATCAATGGGTCCACCGGCTCCAACTGCCAAGGGAATCAAATTGCTACACGAAAATAGGAACTTCATATTACCATAAATTTATGCTCTGTTAAGCATCCAAGACACTAATTCTCTGGCTTTCTTGAGGGGGTGCTCAACAGAGGGGTGCATAATAGAGAGGAGGCATTTATTGGAAACTCACTGACAGCCAAAGTTGTGAAGACATTTTATTTCTGATGTACTGATGCCCGTATGCACGATCTTACATCAGATCCACACTCAAATGTACTCAATAAAACTGTAGTCCTAATATTAACCCTAGAGTATACTGTAATACAAAACTCTGTCCCTGAAAGAAGATGAATTCATTTGGTGTTCGAAAATGAATTATGAATAACATATTTTCTTCGAGTAAAAAGAAGAATAAGTTTACAAAACACTAATGTATCAATCAATTCGAAACTTCAACATCCCCCCCACCCCCCGGGCAACCACCGGGCATTTGATGAAACCCTTTCCCCGGGGACCAAGAATTTGATGTTATGAAGTGTCTGGGGGGCTGAGAATTTGAACCAAAGGGAGAACGGACAGGGCACTTGAACAAACAATGAAAT
>JANRMR010197702.1:7828-19125 GCA_025434825.1 Bergia sp. 'catenularis'
GTCGTGCGTCGTGCGTCGTGCTATAACATTATCAATCCCTAACATCTTAACACCAGATAAATCAAAACGGACTATGAAAGCTTTGAAGCTTTCAAAATATTTCATTAAGAACTTCATTGCAGTCTTCCGCCTTCTGATCTGAGCTATTGAAGGGTGTAATGAAGCGAATCCCAGTTTGACCACATTACTTGAACATTTTGGCTCAGCTGTGTCTGAAGCGCCACTTCTTCTCAAAGTGTTTATGTCTATAGCTACCATCCTGAAAGAAAACCTGGAGCGCGTAGAGCTTTTGCAAGCATGTGCTACAAACCTCAAGAGCTAGAGTGTTTAGTTGATACTCAGAACATTGTTACCTGCGAAGTACAGTTATCCTGGTGCATTTATTTAGACGGTATGAATAAAACGTTTACGCCAACAAGATCTAATATATTGAACTTGCCGACTGAATACTCGCAATATGCCAAAAATGAAGCTGAATAACTTCTTTCTTTGTATCAAAGTTGTTGCATCGTCATTTCATTAAAAATATTGAGACTGGCGGAAACGATTCATACGTTTTTGACTTAGGATTAGTTACACAAAAATTAATAGTACTTAGTAACCTTCTGTCTACAAAGATAAGACGTTTTCTTCGCCGACCGACGACACGCTATTCGAGGGCTGATTCAGGATTAGTTTTCACACAACAAATATGAAGGTTATATGGAAAACATGGGAAAAAGAAGCTCAAGCTATAGTGAAGTTTCCAACGCTAGAAAGGTTTTGCATTTGACGCTTTCATGCCGTGAAAGACGCTTAGCTTGCCATAACAAATTGAGCAATACTTGCGGTTTTCTGCAGCCTCGCCCACTAATATGTTACATGGATATGAGCCAAAGACAACCCCAGATTTAATATTGTTTTTGTTTATATTTCACTCCTGTTTTGGAATTCATATTGATAACCTGTTGAAAGGTTTATCGAGAAAAGAGTTTGCGTGCTGGAATTGATTTTTCAAAAAAGTAAGGTCAATGTAAACTGTTTCCCACAGCTTCTCTCCAGGTATGGATGTATGGTGTTAATACACTTCTGAATAATTGAAAACTTTTCGTAGATATTGTAAACTTTGCAAATGCCGAGAAAAGTATTATTTTGTTACAATTCGTCAAAATTTAATTAATTCAATTCTTGAAAGATTTGATTGAGCACAGACGAAATTGTGGACACAACATAAACGTGCGTATTAAAACTAAGAGAGACAAACCGTACATCGACATCAAACTCCAAAAAAGTAATAACCCGAAATAAAGTATATTTCACTCACATAGTTGATCGCATATTTATTAATTCTTGGTATATAAAAAATATATCTTTCAATACACTATTTTCACTAAATTATTAGACCATTTACAAAAGTTTGCCTCAGTTCAAAAGACATGTTTAATACAGTACCGAAGCAGTTCATTATTTTTAAGAAAGAAAAACGAATTCTCACGCTTTTCATAATTAAAATTAACAATATCTCAGTTACATTTCACTATGCGAAAGTTTGAACAAGTTTAGCGGAACTTCGAAGTACTTGCTCTCTATGTATAAATACCAAAGATTAAATTAGCTTCTAAAAATATGTCCTATGTAAGTTGTACACCATAATGCTTTTTTTAATGACATTTTTTAGACCACAAGTGTTCGTTTGCGTTATTACTGTATGCAATTATTTCAAAAGAGTCAAGATAATTTTTTTGTCAAGTAAACTTGATATTGAAAATTTTGATCGCGCTCGGCATAACGTCCAGGTCAAAACATTTTCATATTATCGAGATATTTCATCACCATGGTCTCCAAGGCTCAAGAACCTTCGGTGATGACTGTTGTAATGTCAATGGTAGTAAATGGAATGCGTCGTTTGGGACGATAAATGCTGGAATTCCATTCCCTAAAACTACTTGCTGCGCAGGAATCGAGGAAACTTTCTCCAGGCCGAGTGGCGATGATGGAGGTGATGGTAAAGAGGCGGAGAGGCTGCTGGCCGTCACGAGTTGCGCGTGCATTCCGGCGGGAAACACAGCACGCGCGTGGTTATAAGGTGTTTGGGAGTTTGGCGATGATTGAGGAGTGAGAGCTGCAGGAACAGACATTTCACTGGCCTCCTGGACGAGATGTTGTTGGGAGCGAGGCGAGTTTCGAGTTAAGGAGTTAGCCAAGTGGGCCAAAAGTTCCGTCCTTACACGAGGATTCATGTGCTCTGTCGTCATAAGATACCGAGTAACTTCGGCGGCACACTCGTTAAAACCAGCTCTGTATTTAGTGAGGGACTCTGAAATAAAGGAAACTGTTAGTAAATTTTCAATCAATGTATCCCTTTTGTTAAAATTTGTCTTCCTCCATTGAGACCTTTCTAGAGTGTATCTTTTTAATTTTAAATCCCTTATTGAAAGAAAAACCGCGGCTTCTTTCTATTCGCATTGGAAACTGGAGGCTGTTTAAAAATTGTTTTCGTGTAGTTATCGGTCAAAGACCGAAGTTGCTGTGACTTCGCTTTTGTTTCGGGCGTAAATACCTACTAGACTCGATTGTTTTATACCTGTTCAACTTGCCTATTTTACTTCTCATAAATTTCGCATTTGAAGTAATAAACTCCCACTGCCGTTGATTTATACTTTTAAAAACACTACAACAACAGCATGTTTATTCTTAAGGGAATAACAGTTTGTTTCAACAATTCATTGTTCAAAGGCTCCCTGCTTGTACCCCCCACTGGCGGGAAAGCCTGCAAACCACGAGGCTGCAGACCAATCCTCAACGTGACCGATGATAACTACATGTATCACTATGTTTTCAATCAACGACTGAACGAGAATCATTACTTACAGTTGTATAAAGTTTTGTGAAAATATTCCTGACATGGGTTTAACACCATCCCATGTCATCTTCAAGACAAGTAAAATGAATGGTCACTATCTAGAATCTTGTTAACTTGTTAAAAAGTTAGAACAATTTTGATGCTTGATGAAGGGTTAGCAAACAGGAAATAAGTGCCCGCGACATAACATACCTCCAGTCTGCAGCGGCTTTTCTTGGACCGACTTTAAGTACTTCACAGTCATCTCCAGTATATCGGCTTTCTCCATTTTTGAATACCGAGAAGCCTTTTAAACGTAAAGAAAAGATCTCATTAGGTTATTTAATTCTTTAGGGACGCTAGCACAGTGCATTCCAACGCTAAGCTAACAAGTGTGTGTGTTTTGCGGAGTTTAGATATTGTTTTTAAAAACAGCGTCTTGTCTCAGTCTGGATAGTTAAATGCTCAAACTTAATGTAATACTCACATCTTTTTTCATAGCATCCAGAACGAGGCATTTCAATTCATCCAGACTATCATTGATCCTCGCTCTCCTCATTTTTTCCATCAGCGGTTTTTTGGACTGAAAATCAAATAGAAATTGCCGTCACAATCTAGCATCTCTATCATAGTCTATGCAGAGCAGTTAATTAAAATATGAAATAAGATTAACGACAAGAAAATATATTCTCAAGAAGCTGTTATTTTCATGTGCTTTGTTTCAAACAGGAAAAAGCTTATTTTTTACCTTCTTTGCTTCCATTTTATGGCTAATTTTTTCACAATGAATGCCTTTCACAAAATCCACATCCATTTGAACCCCGACGTGTGTAAAGACTGTGCTAGATCGCCCCCAGCCCAAATAGAAGACAATTGCACACGAATACAAGTGTTCCGCCGTATGTCCGTCGTGTGTCCCACTGTTCTTTTTATAGTTCACACCGTGGGAAAAAGTTTTAGTCGTGTGTCAACTCTTGCAGTTATTTACAAACAGCTATTATGAGGTAATAACTGGAACGATCAACAGGCGGTCACTCGAGCGCGACCGTGGGAATGCTATTCGCTGATTGGTCGACACGCGCCAGGGTCGCGAGGTTAAGCTGTATAACAAATTTTTTATCATCAACCAAGTGTAAAAGGGCGTGAGAACGCTGAGACTTGATTGGACGATTAAAGTAGCGCCTGGCTGTAATTAATTAACTGGGAGCACGCATTCTCAAACAGCCTTTAATGAACTCTTCGGAAACGAATTCTAAGAGACTTTTAAAACAGTCGAAACGACCTTGTTCAAGGGGTATTAACGCGGTATATCGGCCACCCACGATTAATTGCAATGTTTTAGCTGATATTGGCCCCGGCAACGAGCGAAAATGTCTTCATTTGGCACTCTGATTTAATAAACGTACACATAATCTTGGAACATTATCCACGTGCGGAGCTTTACGGGTCTGATAAGTTTTCTATTGTGCCTGTTGTTTTTATAAGCTTTTAGTTTCTATTGTGGAGTTATTGAGATAAGAGATAATACGGATGGAGCACTGTAGTACCACACAATGGTGCTGGAATTTTTCCCACGGATTGACTGCGTTTATTATTGAGATCGGCTGGTCTCTTTATATACACAATGCCATGTTCTCGCACGCTAATTCGAAAACTTGCATCGAATACCATACATTAGAACACTTGTCTCGTTGTTTAATACACTTATGCACGACTCTGATCTTGAAAATATTGGTCAATTTCTACTGGACTTTTCACTGTGATCAATTGACAATTGAACGACGAACGAAAGAAAGACAAACTTGAAATTGTCAAACTGTATTCTTCTCAGTGAAAATTGTTCAATGAAAAGACATAACTAACTTATAATATATAAACCAGAGGTAAATAGTAACTTTGCGTCATTGTGTGTGAAGTGGACCACATGGCTAAAAATTTACTTTATAAATCATCACCACAGCAAACGTTAACTGTCTCATAACCCAGATTACGTGTACGAACGGAAGGTGACACAGTTTGAAATATGTGCGGAACGAAGGTCAATCTCAATATTAGAACTTTCGATCTCAATACTCGACTGATTCATTGCTTTTTAATTGGCTGTCGCGAGGCACTTTCAGTTTTTAAAGTAGATAATACTTAAAAAGGAGTCGCGTAGCTTTTAGTAAAATCTTGATGTCACTTTTGTTTTGCACAACAAGGACCAGTAAGAAGCTAATTGACTGGGCCAACCTTCTCATTACAGCCGAGAGAGATAAGATTCGAGATGATAACTAGGCATTCTCAACAACAGTGTCACAAGAGCAAGCGTGCCGGAGTCCATGCGCCAGTGTCCGAGTGTGACATGCGTGACACACTGAATTGCGTTACTAATACCACGTCTGATAGTTGTTTTCTTTTTTTAAATTAACTTTGGTAAAAGTACTATTTTACAAGCCCATCGTCTCAAACAAAACTCTGACAAAAAAAATAATAATAATGATGATTTCGAACTCTTAGAGGAATTTTTAAAAAGTAGGTTTTGCATTTTGAAATAAGGCCGCACCAACCTATTTCTTGTTGGCGAAATGCAAAACAAAAAACTGAAAAGTTTCACAACAACGGAAAAATTGAAGTAATAAAGTCTTTTTTTTTTCAAAAAAATTGAATAGCGCAATGATTTTTTTAGTATTAATACAAACCTTTTTATTTCGTACGATGCAGTTTGTACTGGTGTCGTGTGCAGATGCCCATAGTAATTTGTAAGTTTATGTCCAAAGTTTTTATTTAAAGTAGTTCTTTCCGTTTGTGTTGATAAAAATCTTGTGAGATTTTTTTTTACCACCCCTGGTCCTCAATATTGATCAGAAAATCCCGTTAAACAAGGAACAAATTGGTCTGGGCCTAAGGAAAATTCTAACCAATTTCGTCATGTTTAAATATAAACGTTAACGGCGACTGAAAACAGTACATTTTTTTTAATTATACATATTTTTATAAGAACAACTGTTTGGGGGATATAGCACGAGGCTGAACTTGCTTGCGGACAGGGGCACTTTCACGGTTGTTCCATGCAAAACTGCTGTTTTCTAAAATCTGTTCCTTTCATTTTTACTGAAACAATATTGATAAAGGCGATTAATTTAACAAAAAAACCTATAAGATAACAGAACTGTCAAGGATCATTGCATTTTGACGTTATAGTACTCTTATAGATAGTTTAAGATAGCTTGGGGAGGACTATTGAACGGTCCTACATAATCCTGAACTGCTCGCAAAATTTTGAAGGCTGCTTACTCGCTCGAAAATTGCCAGTTTTCATAATTTAGTGCTCAAATGTTCGTGTTTACACAAATAACAATGTGCTCACATGCTCGCAGATGCTCACAAAGGCTGCTTGATACTCCTTTGAGTGTGTTTTACCCAGTCGCATCCCGACCGATGATTCTTCATGCTAAAAAAGTGTCATTATTAAATTTCGAGCAGTATGTAGAATATTTAATCTTCAACAGCAATCACAAATGTGAGGTGATGTTGTTATGTTGCTTGATGGTCTGCTGACCACTGACCCACCGTCCCCCACCACCACCTGTACCGTCCCTAATTAATACCAGCAAACAACAAGATCGAACGAATGCAAAACCAAAAATAGAGGGATCGGAGGCCATTGTCATTGGATAGTCAGTAGTATTAATACTCATATAAAACACCCTTCAGTCTCCAGTGCAAAATCCTGGTCCGTCTCTGAGACCGGTCACCTTTTCAAAGCTGAAGTTTGAGCTTTGACAGTCAACTGAGTTTCAATCATTGTAATTGACAGACAGATGAGACAGAGACAGAGACAGAGAGTGAGAAGATAATAGCTTTATTTATTCCGTGGTATTACTGCTTTTCAGAAAAGCCGAGCCATACAAAATAAGAATTATTACCCACTTCATAAATGTCTTCAAAACTACTAAATGTTGGCAAGATTCATAATTTTCTTTTTGAAAATAGCTACAGTGGAGCAGACTTGATGCTAAACGGGATTGAGTTCCATATTTTTGCCCCAGCAAAAGAAAAGCTTTTAGTTTTAGCAAAACCAGTATTAAATCAAATTTGGACAGGATGTCTACTTTCTTTCTCCCTTAGCTCGTAAGCATTGTTGCTGTTTTTGAAAAGATCACTAAAAAGATCAGATCAGATGAGAGAGAGAGATGAACAGACAGACAGACAGGCAGACATGCAAGCAGATAGACACACACACACTGACATATACACAAGGAATGAATGAGAGAGATAGAGAACCTGAAGGTACACTGAGATGATTGAATCAAATTTAGTGATCAAGCCCTTCACTCTGTCCCACACACGAGTTCTGTTTTGTTTGTTGCAATATTTTAGCCAAATAACCTTTTTGGCTACCATTGTGACTGTATTGCACATTTACTTTTTCTCGCACTAGATTTGTTTTTACCTTATTGTTTTAAAAACAATTAGCAGGGTACCCTTGATAGATGCTGACGCGCTGACGCTACATTAACAGTGTACGCACATTGGAAGACGATCGAGGTTAGTTTCAGAGTGAAAAACCATGGTTCTTCTGCGTTGGCGAATAAGCCAATTGCGTGGTTTGATCAACAAAATGTTCATATGGTATGTTTTTCGCTGCCAAGTCGTAAAAGTTTTTCATTCCCAAAGGTGCTAATTGAGGAGTTACGGTTAAAGTCTCATTACTTATCTCCATACATTTTCTATTAATAAGTTAGGAGAATCTTGCATTTCATCCTGGAGAGTTTGGAGTGTGTGATCATTTCCCATTTTCTCAAAACTAATCAACTTATTATTACTGGTACTGCTAAGGAGAAGATAGATGTTGGTAAGCCTGGAGGAAGTGAAAGAGTTAAACATTAGTCCTTCGAATTCGTCAACTGAGCGTTTTGTTCTAAGAGCTATGGACGATCGAAACCAGTGTCAGCCTTCCATCCAATCTGGTCAGTGGAAAACAAAGGTACCATACCAACTAAAAGTGACAAAATTAGGTATTGAACTGAAAGGCTGACAAGTTGGACCTTGAGGTCAAAGAACAAATGCATGAATGTCACATCTTGTTTAAGAATAGATTTTATCCTGTTCAGCCAAGGGCGCCAGGATATTGTCAGTTTGTCGATCGAGTATCGATCAAACGATCGATTCTGATGTGCCGATCGTTTCAAATGTTTATACACATCTGTTGTCTACCTATTTGACCTGAAAAGTGAATAAATGAGTAAATAAATAAATAAACAAACAAACAAATAAATAAATAAATAAACGAATAAATAAATAAATAGCAGTTAGGCAGGTGCGTAGCCAGGATTTTTCGTCGGGAGGTGCGTGTGAGCGGCAAAGGTGGAAACTTCTAGGAGAGGGGCCGGGGAGGGAGGGGTGACTGGGGGCGTGCCCTCGCCGCCGGGTGAAATTTGAAAAAAAAATCAGGTCGCCTTGGACTACATTTCCTGTATTTTCGTGGTGGAAAAAGAGAATGTGGTGTGGTCAAAAGAAGGAAAAAAAAGGCAGTACATCTCTACTTTTTTTCATAAGTTTACATTTTTAACCGAATTAGTTCCACAAACGGACAATGTCCTGGCGCCCTTGGTTCAGCCGACCAGTAATTTGTTTTTAATAAAACAACTACTCCTCTGTCTTTGCAAGTCTAGCACTCTCCTCGTTCTCATCCCGCCACGATGCACTCTGCAACAAGGCGTTTTCTAAACTTACCAGGCAGACTACCGTAATACTTGCTTTCTGCCTCTGTTCTCTCCTACGCACCTTGCTGCTGGATATGCCGACTGCCTGACACGAATGCAGACCAATTCTTAATCTCAAATCCCACACTAAAGATATAAAAACAACTTTGTCAACGCAATGATCAGTAAAATACTAATATAGTTTTTAATATATCTATGATTCAAATTAGGTTAATTTGTTTGATTATTTGTAAATATTAAAACCGGCTTTTCAATATTGCCATGGTATATGTTTTAAATAAACCAGTTTTTCTGTTGATTTTTGTTGTAGTTCGCTTGGGTGAATGCACAGAAAAACAAAGAGTTAATACAAAGGCCGCTACCATAATTAGTGCCGACATACTGGTTGTAAGGGAGGAGTTTATAAGACAGGGATTTTCGTTAAAGATCTGGCCTTGTATGTGTTAAACTCCTGCTTAATAACCGGTGTTCCTCCTAACGACCATACCTCCTTTCTGACTATATATAATTTTATATACCCAATATTTTAAATCTTCGCAAACGATTCTTTCAAGAGTATTGAACTCGCAAACCTTACATAAACTTTTGTTCAACCACATGTTGTCATTTTGAAGTTTGTTCCGTGTTCCATTGAGCTTTCGAGAGTCTTTTTTAAATTTTCATGTTATTTTGAACGCAATCTAGCACCGCCCCACTTTACACAAGAGTCCCTCTTGCAAGCCTCATGGCGCTTCAGCACAGCCGGATACCAAACGTATTTTGTGCCTCAGTCCGGCTAAGTGTAGCACGTATGAATCTTGAGTGGATATTGCTTAGTTCCGGTGACAGTTTTGTCTTACCTTCCGAGTCTTGCATGAGTTATCATTAAGCTAGTAAACAAAGGATAATGAGGAAACTAAACCAGTGTTTCAAGGAGTTCCTGTTATTACTGACGCAGGCATAGCTAAGTCGGTTGTGTGCGGACATTGTGTAAATAATTTCAGTCCGGTCCTTGATATCTTCAACTTTTAGTTCGATTTATTCATGTTCCTTGTAATTGTATAAACTGATGGCCTTCAAACAGAGCACTGAAAGAGTGGGCGGGTACAGAGTGTGCCGTCGGATTCAATTGATACTAGTCTTCAGAGCTTACGGAAATAGCATAACTTACATTATAGCTAAATCAGGAAAAATAGAGTGGCTTGGGATTTTTTTTTTTTTGTTTTTTGCAAAGGTTCCGAACCACCTACGTAGGCAATTTCTCAGTGCTTTATTGATTTAGCTAAGTCAACAGAGTACAGAAATAATTGATACGGTTTGTCAGCTGGCAAGCCGGGAGCCCAGAAGAAATCATGAGGCTTATAAGACCTGGGTTCCCTAGTCACAAAAAAATATAAATTGAATAAATTACCCGGTGTGAAACGCAAACTAAATTAACACGAAATAAGTAAAGTAAAATGATAAATATCATTTGGTGGAAGTACAATAAATAACTAGAATAAATTACGTGGAGTGATACACAGACTAAAATTAAGACTAAAACAAAATGATGAATATTATTTAGTGATAAAAAAAAATCAATAACAAGAATAAAGACCTGCCTGCCCGCCTAGGTTTAGCGAAAGCTACATTGTGTCGGTGTGTGTGCGTGTGTGTGTGTGTGTGTGTGTGTGTGTGTGTGTTCGTGTGTGAGAATGCGACTCTTTTTCAGTATATCTCACAACTACGTTGAGGCAAATCAAGAAACTGACCATAGTGTTACATACATGCCCAAAGTACTCAAGGAATTGACAAAAATGCAATGCCATGTTTTTTCTATAGCTATACGCATAACTACAGTTCAATGTTGTTTTAAAATTATCCGTCTAGTCCAGGCTGATAATTGATGCACAGACATATAACTTCGGGTTCTATTTGTCTGAGTCGCTTCAGTATTCCTTATGACTTGCGTCTATATTGTGTGGCAACTAAAAACGATTTGGAGGTGATTTTTATTTCGGAGTATCGAAAGGTCTTTGGTTTTGCGAACATTTGCGAGCATGTGAGCACATTGTTATTTTTTTGCGAGCACGAGCATTTGAGCACTAAATTATGAAAACAAACAAGCACAAGTAAGCAACATGATTCTGGAACATCAGTCTAGATAGCTCCACAGGAAGTGTAAAATGGCATTGTAAATTTTATATTTGTATCTTTATAGCAAACAAGATTCTACACATTGGCCTTCATTCACCATTTCAATATCTTAATTCAGTTTTCCCGCTCCCCTCTTCTCTCAGAAACAGAAAAATCTACAGACACACACTGCCATCACATTAGTTGGAATTCTAGTAAAATCTCCTGAATCAAATGTCTCACTTCTCTAAGAAAACAAGCAGGTTTCACTCTATGCTCCCACTGCACACGTCTATCACACAAGATAATTTTGAAGAGTCCCTTCTAATTCTGAAGATCGTTTTTATTTTGAAATTTACGTTCATTTCTGGGGGAATACGGTTGGGTTTACTTTTCAAAAGAACCAAAAAGAAAACAAAATTAACTGTTCAATTCATTGTATTACAACGTATTTTAAAACAAGACAGCACAGCATGCATTGTTTACTTCAAAATTGTAAGAGAACAAAGCTAGCTTTAATTAGCCATTAACCAAACAAAACCAATATTTAGAATGCATGAATACCGTACAAATACCCTTAACTAAGACAACTAAGGCCTGTTTCAAACGTCGTGCTACAGTCGAATTTAATTCAGTCGAACTTAATCGAAGCCGTTAAACTTGACAGCAAATGT
>JANRMR010197703.1:0-10144 GCA_025434825.1 Bergia sp. 'catenularis'
GTGGCTTGTGCTCCTTCCATCTTACAAACTTTGCTATATTCTTTGTTGTAAACAGTGTGACAAGAGCGCAATAAATTGTTATCGTTGTTATTGTTGTTGTATACAGTACTACACTTGAAAAAAGAGCGCTTTCTCCACGGAATCGACCCTCTGTCAGTTTTTATCTATCGTGACCAGATGCGGAACCGCAAAAACCAATAACAAAAGTAATAGTTTCACCACCCGAACAAGTACCTCTGTCATGCCGAAAGCAACTTCCGGTGCCGGATTTGAATCGTTCTCCAAATTTAAAATGTTTTGAATGGAAGAAAGCCACTTTGAAAGCTGTTAAATATATTCTAAGAATATTTATACGGATTGAATAATATACTGGAAAAAAGAAACGTTTTATCTTAAATCGACGTTTCGACCGCAACCTGCGATCTTCATCAGGGATAAAAGTTAGTCACGTGACAGATATCTCAAGCTACTGGATGACTAACAATTTACACTTCTATATTCTAAGAATATTTATAACTCTACTGAAATCAAAGATGATGTTAGGTGTTTAAAAGTCTACGTGACTTTAAAAACGATCAAAGAATATAAAAAACTAGGTGTCAGTTGTGCAACAGTTTACTTGACTCGACACTTACGTCGGTTATTAAAATAGACCCAGTGCGAGAAACTGCCGTGCGTTATTGCACGATTCTGCCATAAGCTTGAGGTCGAGTTCAAAATTAGCATACGATATATCGGACAGGTCACGTAAATTTATAAATAGTTAATTCTGCTTGTTTTTCGAAAATCAACGCAGCTTGTAAGGTGCTTCGGCCGTTCGTAATCGTATCAATACCGGCAGCAGTTTTAAATGTCTTTTCTTGGTACAGGACTTGGGGTGTATTTTGTCCCTCTTTCGCGTGGGTCACCGAAGCCGAAGGAACAACTGCAAATGCGAGTGAAACACGCGGTCAATGGTATGTAGTTCATCACTGCTGGATTTCTTGTTTATATATGTCAGTTCGTGTACCTATAGCCCGACACAGCCAGCGATACGAATTCAATGATCCACTGTAAATAGTGTTTTTTTTGACCGGCCTAAAAACCACTGAAGAGTGGCTTCAAGAGCTTTGACAATTTTTTTAAGTTCAGCGGATTTGCTGGTGAAACACATTCACCACTTAAGGCTGGTTCACACTAGCGACGCAACGACGCAAACGCAAGCGCAAGCATGTCATCCATGAAAGTATTCTTTTATTCTGTTGATATTGAACTATAACCAATGTGATGTGCATAAAAGAATATTTTCATGGATGAGATGCTTGCGCTTGCGTTTGTGTTGTTGCGTCGCTAGTGTGAACCAGACTTAATGCCTAATTACTCGATAGCAAATGTAACGAATTTATTCAGAAAGCTTTTACTCAGTGTTTTAAGAACTTGAATAAATTCATGAGTTAAAATGGAAACATAACAGGCCAGAGAAATGTTCTCATGGAAAACTCCTCAGTCAGCTCGACTCTCCTTGCGGAAATGTACTATTAATAGCCTTCAATCTTGTTTTTTATTCTAGTTTCTACTATTTTAATTATAGGTTAAGCCTACCGTTCTTTCAGTAGATGGGGATTTGATATACAACTGTACATGAATGCCAAACTACACGGGAGTCTGTACTCGTTGTCGACGGGAAAGCGCCATATATTCGTAGGTTATCGATTTTTAAAAATAGAAAATTTTGAAATTGAAATTTTTTTAAACATTTGACAAATTGGTGTATTTAGTTTCTTTCGACAGCTTAATTCCTTTGATTCACCTTTACTTAATAAAGTTGTTCATTGACAGAAGAATACATGCATACAGTCAAAGATTCACAAACGTTATCTAAAATAAAAGTCGGATCTTTTTTTAACTCTGGAAATTGCAACTGTTTATCATAATAATCGATCAAAGATTTAAGTCAGTCACACTCATAACTGACAAAATTAAGGAGCCAATTTCTGCAGGTGAATACCTAACAAGTGTTTTTAAAAAAATCAAACTCGAGGAATAGGGTATGTAGCGATCATGTACGAAACGACAAACATAATTTTAGTTTGATTTCACATCCCACAGGTTCTTGTGGCAAAATGTCACGCCTGTGGATTGAAAGCAGAGAGAAACCTTGTGATTTCTGCACAAAGAAAGACACTCCAATTCGCTGCCCACGATGTGAGACTGCCTTCTACTGCAGCAGAGAACATCTCAAGTCCGACTGGAAACTCCACAAGAGAAAGTGTTCTGGCTACATCGAAAGTAGAAACCAGCCAGCAGTAACTGATCGAATATGTCAGCGCGACGACAGTTTAATAGGTCTTGGTGCTAATCCATATAGCAGTGATCCGTACCACGCAAATAGAACTATGAAGGAAAGCCATAGTGAACTTGCAGATTTTGTAGTTAACAGTTTATATCTTAAAGGTCATTGTGTGATCGATAACTTTAATGGAAACAGTTTAGCTCTGAAGATACTGGAAGAAACTCAGGCTCTACATCAACAGGGATCTCTTAAAGATGGACAACTTGCGTCAAAGTTGACTGATAAAAATGGGAACAAACCATCAAACCAGAAGACTGAGAAGATACGCGAGGATAAAATTGCGTGGGTTAATACCCAAGACCCAAGATGTCAAGCCACGGCACAACACATGTCCGCTGTTGATAAGTTAATCTACATGTGCAACAAACTTATTCCCGATTACGACGTTGGAATCAGAACGAACGTAAGTTTTTAGCCACAACGTATGACTCCTCAGTCTCTGGCCGGCATTTGTCTGCTACACATTTTTTCTTTATACGAACAAGCTTTTTAAGGAAAACTTAGACTCAGATTTTCACAAATTTTTAAAATGAAAGGGACTCTTTCATGACCTAAATCAGTGGATTTTCGACTTTCAAGAAGTTGCGTTTTACGTTATTTACAAATGATTTCAAAAGAAAGCCGTGATCTCGATGCACTAAAAATATAGTAATTGATCACTTCTGCCAAAGTTTTGCCTGCATTTTGAAACAGTTTACTTTACTGTGTTCCGGCCTGGAGCATAAGAATTGACAATTACAAAAAAACATACCATCCGTAGCATTTACCTCTTGAAAAACTTAGATTGGTATTTGAACAGTGACTGTTGATAGATATTTTAACTTGAAACAGGTTTTTGGTCAAGTCCCTAAGCATGCACAAAGCCGTGAAAGAGCCCTTTTAATGCGCACGGCGAGCTTTAGCCAAAGTTTTCTGATTCTTATTACTTATAAAAAACCGTTTCAAAGCTCAACCGGCTTTTCCGAGTGGAATCCTTTGTTCGTCTGCGCGTAAAATATAGGCTTTTGTTGTTTTGAGTGATCCTTTTGGATACACGACCTGCAATGTTTTTGTAAAAAATGTCTTTGTTTTTCAGGCTCTCAAGGTTCATTGACAAGGAAACTGTTTCAAGCTAAAATAGCTACCAATAGGCACTGCTCAGATACCAATCCAAGTTTTTTAAGTTACGGATGATCCGTTTTAGTCATTGCATAAAATCCTTGACAGAAGTGATTGATCACTGTCTTTTTAGTGGATTAAGATGTTCTCTTTTAAGTTTTATATTTGTTATTTGGTAAAAACGTAACTTCTGGAAAAGAGCAAATCCAGTGATTCCGCCGTAAAGATTCCCTTTAACTACATAGCTACTTGCGAATTTAAACTAGTGTCAGCTAGAAATCTACACAAAATCATTTTCATTTGCATTTTCATAGGCGATGGTTGCTTGCTATCCGGGTAATGGGACTGCATACAAGCGCCACATTGACAATAATAACGATGGAAGGTGTGTTACAACACTGTATTACCTGAACAAAGGTTGGATATCAGAGGTGGGTGGAGGCCTGCTCCGCATGTACCCAGAGGGGTCTGATCCAGTGGAGATTGAACCCATACTGGACAGGTTATTGATCTTCTGGTCTGATAAGAGGAATCCCCATGAAGTATTACCTGCATATAGCACGAGGTAGGGGGAAATCTGTGTTTAGTTATATTGCTATTGCTATATAAACACTCCTAACCAGTTAAAACCGCCTTTTAGTGGACAGTTTCTATTTTGACAGAAAAAACTGAAAAACCAAAACAGGAAAAAATTTTGTACGAAACATTTATCTTGTAGGGGAGGGGAGGGGGGGGACGCACACAATATTTTACCGGGTAGGGGTGCGCCGGCCAACCCTTCAAACCCTGTCCTTATTTCCGACCCGAGAAATGTATAGCATTTTCGGGGTTTTTTTTTTATCATAGAAATATAAGAAGTATTTATAAAGCGTTTTCGTTTTTTTTTATCATAAAAAATTAATCAGTTTTTTAAATTTCGTTTCTTTTACAGATACGCAATAACACTTTGGTACTTTGACACAAAGGAAAGGGAACAGTATCTCAGAAAACGTACGTCTGCATCGGAGATTCTAAAACATTGTCTTCAAAAAATATTTGTATTCGTAATGCAGTAAAGTTGAAAGAGGTTCGTCCTGGTTAATCGTGTCAGCCAAACCGAAAAACATCAGCTTTAAAAAAACGTTCAGAGGTTTTGCTAAATTTATACTGAACTTCTCTGACGCAACAAATTCCGTTTTAAAACTGAGGACACTCGAGTTGTCTAAATGAGCGTTTGTGACTGACGTGAAAGCAGTGGCTCACTCGATGTGGAGTGTAAACACCGACTTACCTCGAAGTACTTGTATCGTTAAAGTAATTGGAGAGTACGTATGTACTTCAAAACATTCGATTTTTTTCTGTAAAAG
Organism: Bergia sp. 'catenularis'; assembly: GCA_025434825.1. Taxonomy (NCBI): domain Eukaryota; kingdom Metazoa; phylum Cnidaria; class Anthozoa; order Zoantharia; family Parazoanthidae; genus Bergia; species Bergia sp. 'catenularis'. The sequence goes on from JANRMR010197703.1 coordinate 4,777, forward strand.
GGATTGAAGTGCTAGATTCTGGAGGGGAAATTGTGTGGACGTGCGCACCGTGTTTTCCCGCCAATTCTGTTGTCATAGCAACGAGTTACCATGTGGTATCTTATTGGGTATAACAAATAAACGGATATACCTTACGTCCCCGGGATATTCTGAATTAACTCATGCAAGCGTAAAAAGGGCTCTTAGTTCCTCGTAGGGTTAGGTGCGTCTTTCAATTGTTCAATTTATCATGAGGCAATTAAAACAGCGCATGTGCCATTTCTTGCTACTCGCATAGCTTTAGTTTCAAATTTTTGACTGGTCTACACATAGTCTACATTATGGATATGTTTTGATAACGTGCTGGACGGCAATGTTTCAACTTAGAAACCGATCATTATTTAAAGCCGGGATTGTATTGTATTGTAAGATACTGGTTGGCTAGCATAAATGTTTGACCAGGTTCACATGTAAGCGAGTTTTTAAATACACGTTTTTTTACAAGAAGAACTTTATAAGAACAATGAAGCTCAAATCGCCCAAAATTTAAGAACAATTTAAGAACAATCTGAGGCTGAGAAGACTCGAAGCTACTGACAATGTTTCAAGACGAAATATTAAATTTGTTACTTTTTAATAACCCGAATCAGTAGTAATATGCCAAAGTTTTGATGTTCTCGCAACATTTACTTCCATTAACCATGTAAAACTAACTGCCACAAAATAACAGCTCCACATATTGCGTTTTGGTTTTTTAATTTTTTTTTGTCTTTTGATTTTGTTTTTTGTTTGTTTTGACTTGTTCTGTCCGCCGATCAGTGAACGCGTATTTCCAACGTCCAAAACGGAATGGAATTGGCAACCTGACACTTGAGTTGAAGACGCATTTTCGGTTCAACTGATCGTATATTACAAAAGCAAAAACAACTTTAGAACAGTTTGAGGTTGAAAAGCCCCAAATTTTAAGAAAAATGAACCTCGGCCGAAATATGTAGTTCTTAAAAAAGGTGTGTATTTGTTTGTACTGAGAAAAGCCTCAAAACCAGTTTGAGTCAAAGGCTTTTGAGAAGGAAAAATATTTTTCCTTTCAGCCTCAAATCCAACCATAAATAACAACAGTCCCTGGTCCATTATGGTGCTGTGGTTCAGCAACTTTATTTAATTAGTACTAGAAGACTAGTATGGTATGTTTTTGCGCCACAGGATTGGGTAGAAGGCCCAGTGATCCTTCGTCACAGCAACTCAATTCCTTTTCATTAGCTTGTTATACCACCAATAAAACTGATAAAGTAGACCATAGCAAATAGAATTTCTATAATTTATTGTTATGTTATGTTATGTTATGTTGTGTTGTGTTGTGTTGTGTTGTGCTGTGTTGTGTTGTGCTGTGTTGTGTTGTGCTGTGTTGTGTTGTGTTGTGCTGTGTTGTGTTGTGTTGTGCTGTGTTGTGCTGTGCTGTGCTGTGTTGTGTTGTGTTGTGTTGTGTTGTGTTGTGTTGTGTTGGGTCATGTTATGTTATGTTATGTTATGTCGCCGGATTGTCTAAGTTTGCATACTCTGTACTTAATGAACAACCCAACAACAAATGAAAGGCTCTTTTTACTTGTTACTGATTATAATGTTTTTGGTATCTGATTTCACAGAAAAACGACACTGCGATGTTAAACTGAAAGCCTGAAGGATGAACAATCTACATGTCACCAAGTGTTGCTACATTGTGGGAAGATGAACAACTCAAATTTATCTCCTTTCCACAACATATTGCTTCAGTATTGAAGAAAATCAGTTCTTCGAACAGTCCTATTAACTGATACGTCAGTTCCCTATAAAGCTGTTTTCCTTATCCAGCCTTGAACTTAGGTTACCCTCACACGGTAGCGGACGATTTTTCGACTGGGTAAAAATTCATGCGTTTTTGTGATCCGTTCACGCGGAACCACTTCAACCATGCGAAAATTTAGACGCCTAGCCGTTCAACAACTCGACCTCCAAATCGAGGACGAATTTTTAGTCGGTACAGTAGAAGATTTGATCGGCGCTTTGTGAATACCTTGACCGTCCAAATTTCTGTACGGCAAGGCGTGGTAACTCAGCTAATTCTGCGCATGGGCAGATCGTAAATTAAAACCACTGGCAAAAGATAAAATTCAACCTGGTTTAACCTCATGAGTCATGGCGACAAACACTTTTGCTGTGCAGTTGGTTATCACCCATGACCACATGTCGTCCCATGTACTAAAACTATATATAGAGCGCATATTCATAAAACGCTATGGAAAATATATACAAACTTAACTTCTATAAGTTTCTGACAAGTCTGAGGATTTCGACAAACCGCAAAATTCAAATAATTTTATATAGCACTAAGCCCTTTAGTGCAGATTGTTTGTCTATAAATAAGTTCTGGCTCGACCGGACTTTTTGTATAACACTGTAAGCGCGTGCACAAAAAACCGGCCGTGGAAAAATAGCCAATAAACAGATTTCAGAAAAGCATACATATAGATATAGGTTTTAACAATACCACTGAAAAAAAAATCTCTTCAGATTCCAATAATAAAACCAAATAAATAACTAAACAGCTAATTATTATTTCAAAATATCAGTTATATGAAACTGGCCAAGAAACAAACCGGGTCGTGCACAGCAGCACGGCTTCAATCGCGCGAGGAGCCTGGGTCCGCCAACTAACATGTGTCAAGTCACGTACACTCACCGGTCGGTCTTGACAACGAAACATAAAGTAAATAAAATAAAAGCGACAGATTTTCGGTTTGTTGTAGCAGTTCTGCAGTTGTGCTCAGACCGCACAGGGACAAGAGGGAATGGGAACACATTCGTTTCTAAAATGTCTTTAAGTTACCCAATTCTAGGCACACATCTTGGGTTTTTGTTCGAACTTCTCCTCTTCGAAGAAAAGTCAGAAAGCCCGTTAGAGAAAACCGTCCTGGTAAGTTCTAGGTCGATTTCAACTTCGATAGAACTTTCTTTAATTAAAAACACATACGAGTTATCAGGTAAAAGATACGTTTAGTATTGTTGTATAATCCAAATGTAATTATAAGTCAAAACGCTTTACCCACCGGCAAGATTTTACCGAAAGAGGCCCTTTTCAAATTTAAACAAAAGTAAAGACCTTCAAAACCAAGCAAGCTTTCATTCCGAGTTTCTCTTTAAACCATGAAGATTACTCAGTGTGAAACAAGTTACTAATACGAAATTCTGTCATATATTATTACTCTGTAAGTTCGGCTGATACTTGAGTGTGATGTTCATTTCTTGCGGGCCAAGTACCGCCATCGCAGTCTTTCCCTCGAACTCAGGAAAAAGTGCCAACCCTCTCGGTAACTGATAGAATTGAATAAAACTGTTATATCGCGAGGTACTACAGTGTATCCATTTTGCCCCTTGATTCTGGAATGCAACGAGAAATATTCCTAGCTGTCATCCCATTTTATTTTATTTATTCTGCTCAATTTTGACTGACAAATGTTCTTAAACACTTAACTTGTTTTCCTCCTTTCCGAGGGAAATTCATATCAGTAGCACTCGGTGCTTTTCATATCATTGACGTATTGTTGTAGTTTAAAATAAGCAAAAGAAAGAACAGATGAAGGAAAAGATGCGTGGACGATGCAACACTGACATTTTCATTTGATCATTGAGTTATGAGTTATGAGTTATCAGGTTTAAATAGATAACGGTACAAACTTTTTTCTATGTAAGGCCAAGTAAAAAAAGAGTTGGTTAGCGTCCCCGCCCGACCATTGAAAAAGCCCCCGACCAAATTTTTGTTTTTTTATTTTCACAGATTTTCTTTAAAAATATTTTAGTGGTATTACTCGTCCAAAAACTAGCCAAATCTGACCAGATTTTAGAGTCTTTAAACAAACTGCAGTAAGTTCACCACGCTTTTCTTGTCCATGTCCATATAAAGTCATGCAAAAGATAAACATACTGGAGTTGTTTTATGTTTTCTATATGTATGGTCTGATATGCCAGGACCCTTGGAACGGATGCAATTAAAACAATAAATAAGGCCGTGTTTTTATTAGTCATTAATATGATGGACTCCAAACAAACAAAAAATAACCTCCCTCCCGACCATAAAAGTTTTGAAAAAAGGACGCTAACCAACTTTTTTTTACTTGGCTTAAGAACCAGATATTTTGGCTCTTTGTTCTTAATTTCTTGGGTTTTTCTGTCTCAGATTGTTCTTTTAAAGTCGCTCTTATTTATATAATAACTGAGATTGCTGCAGCTTAAAAAAATACCCTGAAGAACTTAAATCCTTGCCACGAGATTCAAATGAGTAGACTACGCATTGCCGATTAAAATAGTAACGGCCATTGATTTAAAATTCGGCCAAGCAGATTGAGACCTAGAGTTTGCAGCACAGGCTTCAAGTGAAGTTTTAGTGTTTTGTTACGCATTTTATAAACAATTTCAATATTTTGTCTTATAACATTATGGCTCCGAGTCTTGGCGGATTGTTCCTGAATTGTTTTTAACTTTTGTCGGACGATCTGAGCTTTGTTACAAGGAAGCCCAGAGCCGGAAATCGTAAGACCTTTTCAAAGTTTGGAACCTTAGTTCAGATTATATAGTCAGGTCGGATACACAGAAACAAATGCAGAAACATTGACAGAAACAAGCTGAGCACGCAAAAAAGAAAACGCGTGACCGGGAGTAAAAGTAAAAGTCTACTCCTAAATTTTAATGCCTCGTCCCCCAAAACATTTTCAGTATACTGAACTGACTGATCCTGGCTTTGGCTTTGTCATACTGTTGCACCACTCAGTAAAACGACCACTTTTTTATGTGTCGGCCAGGCCCGCCCAGTGATTTTCTTATCGGAAAATCTCGTTAATGCGACCCAGCACCCGCTAATGCGACCAAAGACCACCACAAAACATATTCTGAAGGGCCAAGAATAAAACATGCAAAAGAGTAATATTTACTAAACATGTCACCGATCTCCACAGCCATTCCTTTAAAAATACGGTCTCTCGTACCAAATGAGAATGCCAGCTATTTCACGTGTACAGTTCGTAAGCCTAAATGGAAAATGTTATCATGATTACAAAGTCACACTGGATACCATCTGTTAATGCTAACATTCATGACACACATTTTTAAAACTATAAACCGCAAAATTAAAAATATTAGATATGGCACTGAGCCCTTTTGTGTTGATTGTTTGTCTAGTTTTAACTAGATGTAAAAACAGTCTAGACCTCCCTGCCATGCGGCGTTACGTTCGGGATCTTGTACAGAATTATGCACGCACAAGATCTGACTCTCATTTAAGGGTGCATTCCTTTTGTAGAATCCAAATCCGGATTTTGCAGTCAAAACCTGGCTTCTGTGTTCCATTAGAAATTTTCTT
>JANRMR010197714.1:0-10144 GCA_025434825.1 Bergia sp. 'catenularis'
AATTCTAACTTAATATATGTATTTTCTATTCTGTCTAGCCAAACACAGTATAATATTTGTCAAACCTTATCAAACTTCGAATACTGATTGTAACATTCCAACTTATTCCTTACACGCACGTTCTACATATTTTTACAGTACAACCAACAGACCGCCGGTGACAACTGGTGCGCCTGTTTTGAACTTAACATCATTCACTGAACTGATGAAATTGGCTGGTTATATTGTTGAAGTTGCTCAGACTGGACGGATGTCATCGGCACTCAATCTTGACATGTTATCGATTACTGTCACCGATCCCGAACCTCCGAGGAAAGATCCTAAAGGAGGTGTTAGAGCAACGAATGAAACTGGTGAGTTCGCTGTTGTTAGAATGACCAGAACTTGTATATTTGATGTATATGCAAGACTAATAGAGCTAGCTTTGGCTTTATTATTTCCGAAAATAGGATATATCCGACTAATGTAATTGGGAGGTAGTATTATCATTACGGATAGCCTCCTTGCCACTACATGTTTTAAGCTCGCTTATGGTCTATTTGATTATATGTGGTGTATTTCTGGAGTTGAATGTGCTAAAAACGTGTCATTTGTTGTTAATGATAGCTAGTAGCTTGTGTGTTAATTGCCCTCACTTGCTGTCTGAGACTGAACGGAGACGCAGTTCAACGAGGTCGAACCGAAAGCATGTAAAGGCACATCAAGCAGCCGTTATACTGTCCATGCATGAACTTGGAGAATAACATGAGCAGCCAGTTGAAATTAGCAAGGAGTCATTTTTTCAGAGGGAGGAAAAATGATAACCCAGAGGAAAACCCTCGGAGTCAGATTGACATTGACTAAGATCAACCCACATGCGAGCCCTGGATTTTAACCTGAGTCTTAGAGTGAGAGGCGGAAATGATATTCACTCCACCAACCTGACTACTCGTATTGTTATTTTTTTATATATATTCACAGGCGGTCCAATGAATGGCACCTTACGATATGACGAGAGAATGACCTTGAAAGAAGCCGACAATATTATTCCGACAAATGATTACCAGGTCCCTGTCAGATTATTAGTGATGGAGGAACCCCTAGACGCTAACGAGACAGTACCCTTTCGTGTCCAGCCACGGCTCTTAGTAGTGGACAGGTTTAACAAGCCAGCGATGCTACTGGGACACGAGAAATTTGGAAATTGGTAGGTTTGTTCTACTGTTACATTGCAAAGTTCTGAGGGCAAATATTTAACTTTATCTAAGGCCTGGTTCTTCACTTGTAAGTAAAATTTAAAGAATATAGGGAGAATCAAAAGAGTGAAATAGGGAGCTTTGAAGGGGGTGGGAGGGAGGGGTGAGGGGGGTGAGGGTAAATAGTACAAGCTTGTACCGGCGTTCTTTTGTTTTCTTTTGTCATATGAAGTTCTTATGCTCGTGCTTGTGTTTGTCTCACAAGTGAAGAACTGAGTTTTAGAGTTTTATTTAGTTTAGAATAGAAATACTTGATGTGATTGGTTGATGTTTCTTCTTTACTTTTGTACCAAAATGTGACTGCATAGTTTAAATAATTATGCGCTATATTAGCAATTATACCGATTGATTACTATTGGTGAGTTTGCTATATATATATATATATATATATAGCAAACCCATTAATAGTAATCAGTCGGCATATTTGATCAAAGGCGATTGATAATCAATTGGCTAACCCAAATCTTTACAGGGAAGGGGTCTGAAAACTAGATTAGCAGAGAGAGAAAACGAAATCCTATTTTAGCAAGAGAGGTTGTGTCAATTCCTCTTTTATTTGTGTTGCATTTAACGCTTTGATAGACAAACTCCAAATTTACTACCTTTAACGGTAAGGGATATAAAACCGTTGTAAACCTTTTTATCCAGGGAGTTCTTTGCGATAATTATAGGGTAGGAGATAACAACCCTCCCCCAATCCGGCCCCCTAAGAAATGAGGGGATGGCAGAAAAGACATTTTTTCCTAAGATTTAGTTAGATTGGTGTGTGTATATAACGGTTACTACAACTTTTTTTTAAGAAAAAATAATTCTTTGTATTCCAAGTATTTTGTAGCCACAAGAATAAAAAAGCGAATTGTGCCAAAAACAGCAACTTGGACTTTCATAGACAAAAATATTTGTTATTCACTGCAGAAAAAAATAGAAGTGATCAATAGGTCACGTTAAAAAATTGGATTTAAAACCTTAAAATTTTTCTTGCGTTTTAACTTTTTCCTCCATTTTTTAGATATTTAATCAATTGCGTTTTGCCAAAGAGCGATCCAAATTAAAAGCACAAGTGGAGTAAATTGAGCCGTTTATTGATATTTGGTAAAGGTTGCATCTGCTGCAAAGGGGGCGGGGGTGGGATGTGTTGTATCAACTCCTATCCTAGAAAGGAAGAGGTTTAAGTCTCTAAAAGAAATGATTAACTTATCTCTCTATTTATTACCCTTTAGGTATGTGACTGCCACAATCCGAGACGGGACCGGTGATTCCAGGGCTCTGCTAGCGGGCAATGTCACCGTCCCTTTCTCAAACGGCTGGGCCAATTTTACTGACCTCAGCATTAGCCACAACAGCAGAGACTACGTATTAGACTACCATATATATTACCCTTCAGAAGCAAAACTCTTTAACTCCTCGGCACCTTTTGAAGTCAAACAAAGAATCATGTTCTTTGTACTTCAACACCAACCCAACAATGCAAATGAAACCGTCCCCTTTGGTCAGCAGCCTGTTGTGATAGTTTATGATGCAGCCAATGGGGACGTTATAAAAAATACAGGATGGAAAGGACGGCAATGGCTTTGCAATACCACTCTGAGTAGCCCCATCTTAAAGGGAAGACTACAAGGACAAACAGTAGCCAAATTTGACAAGGGTGTGGCAAGGTTTATGAATCTGTCAATCGACTACGACGGCAAAGGATATACATTGAGAGTACACTGTTATACAGTCCCTAGATCGTGCTATCACTTTAGTGTTGTCAGCGACCAGTTCGAAGTCAAGGAAAGAAACCTTCGTCTCGTAATTCTACAACAGCCAGGTATGATTTTTAACTTAAAACAACAGGTTCAATGGAGGTTTCAGGGCAATGATGCAACCTTAACCACCTTAAAACTTAACCTTAACCACCCCTTATTCTTACCCTAACCTAAGAGAGAGGTAAGTAAGTAGATTCCAGAAACCTCTATTGATGTAAGGGATCCTCGCGAGTAAACCGTTTCTGCTATCAAACTAAACTTTAACATTACCTTAGTTTGTATTGGAACAAAATATGTCGGTAGAGATAACGTGAAGTGATTTATTTCTTTTTCTTGAGTAAAAATTTCCCGCGCACTGGCGTTTTAAAACTTGAAGTTATTTAATTAGTGCTGCGATACTCTTTTGTTGTTGATACAATTTTATTTTATTTTACACCTGAGTGAACTAACTAGAGTGATTAAACAAACAATGTTAGATCTGACACAAAAGCAAGCAAACAGAAAGAATAATAGCTTCTTCAGAAAGGAGCAAGAATACCTTGGTGATACTATTACTCTTGTCTTTTTTCCCTAAGGTGACTGCAATGACACGGTCATCTGTGGATCACAACCAATACTTGAGATTCGTGATACAGCAGGGGACCTTCTTGCGGGTAATTTGGGTTGGCGGGGCCGCTTGTGGAACATTTCAGCAACAATGGAACATGAAACCGAGGGTGAGGCACTAATGAGTGGCAAAACAGAGTTAGCTATACCTTCTTCTGGTCGAATACCATTTAGTGATATCAGTTTTTATCATACAGCAGTTGGATGTAGGATTAGATTCCAAGTTTCTGTGCAGCCTCTTTCTCGAAGATACTCAGGAATGAGCGTTTTGTCTGATGTTTTTGATGTTAAAGCAAGAAAATTCTACCTAGAAGTGATTACACAGCCCGGACATGCTAATCAGTCAGTGAATTTCGGAGAGCAGCCTATAATTGAGGTTCGGGACATTGGAACACGTTTACGGGCCGCGCCCTTAAAGGGTAATTGGTGGATCTGGACTTCTTTAAGTACTAATCCTAAGTCTGGACAGTCGCGTTTGATGGGAACAAACAACATCTCAGTAATCAACGAACAAGCACGGTTCAAAGATCTTAGTATAACGCTCTACGGAACTGGTTACAAGTTGATGTTTAGGTCTAATCATGGACAGTCTGCTTCGTCATCTCCTTTTGAGGTAAGCTACAAATTGAAATTAGTAATGTAACAGCTTCTCGATAAATTTGCGTTTTTAAATGCCGTTAGGCGCAATGATAGACAGAATGATCTAGCACTCACAGTGAGTACACCGAATGGACTTAATATTTTACAAAACATCAATATGAGGAATTTAAAAATAATAATAATAGAAACCACATCTTAGAACTGTCAGTTTTGAAAGATCCGCAATAACCTATTCAAAAGCTAGATGCCGCCATTTTCTATATTTTCGACTGAAACGATAAAATGATATTACATGATTTGCAGTAGAATCAATCAGATTGCACAGTTATACGAAAGCTTTATAAACTATTCCTTTTTAAATTTCATCTGAAGCAGAAACGATTACCTTTCACAGGTTCACTATGTCAATGATTATGCGCCCGTGTTCAAGCCTTCCAGTGGTAGCTACTATATTGAAATCTCCGAGGGTTCACCGCTGGGCACTTCGGTAGTGACCGTCGCGGCAACAGATAATGACGAAGGCAGCCAAGGAGATGTGTACTACGCTATCAAATCAGGAAACATCGATAACTCGTTTATTATCAATTCGACCTCTGGAGCAATGGTTTTAAATTCAAAATTAGATCGTGAATTGACGGAATTATATATTGTATCAATACGGGCGTATGACGGAGCGGTGGCTGAACATGTTCGTTACTCTGATGGTCAAGTTACCATTAAAGTACTCGATATTAACGATAACGCTCCCTCGTTTGCGCAAAATCCCTTTGTGGTCGAAGTGAATGAGACTGCGGGTATTGACCGTGTTGTCATGAGGGCTAATGCTACCGATAAGGATTCTGGAATAAATTCGGAACTGATATATGAAATTACATCCGGAAACCAAGAAGGATACTTCGATATCAACGCCACCACAGGAGATGTGATGGTAAAGAGGTCATTGAATCTAGAAGCTAACACAGTGCCAAGAATTTCATTCGTGTTAGGTAAGGTTTAATTTAAACTTCACCTTTAAAAAAAGCAGAGAAAGTCGGGTTGTGGAACAATTGTACTTTTGTCAAAATCAACTCATTAGTTGCTAAACACCAAACTTCTTACAAAGAGTTCACACAGTGTCGGACTATTGTACAAAACAAGACATTATTACCTATTCACGCGGCAGCTTGATAATGATTGTCGTTCATTCGTATTACATTCAAGTATTTCCCTAAATAAATATTTTCAATCAAAAACGGGATAGCCGTAAGTAGACACATTTAAGGCATTAGTGATTCATGTTATCAAACACCAAGACATCAAAATTTAAATTTTATCTATTTGAAGTCGCCTTTCAAAAGTTCTCTAAGACAAATACATTGTTGTTATTTTTTTCAAATATCTCACACTGATGTCGAGATTTGTACCAACGAAAGATTTCACCGGCAAGTTTATACCCAACTGTTCTTTCTGCAATGCGAATTTCTTCGAATTATTTTTCAGCCATATCTAGAGTGAATGAGCTGTACGAAGGGTCGCAATTCGGTCCATTTGCGGCCTATTGCGAAACACCATATAAAATGATAGCCTTACAACAACAAGTCCAGCATTTAAACTACCTTTCCTGTTTCATTATCACGGCCTTTGTTTCTCATCTACAGTCTTCAAATCTCGGAATATTGTTTAATGAACTCTTAAAGATAAACAATGCAAAGATAGAAAATGTTCGACAAGGTTTTAAATGACAATCAACGCTGAATTTAACAAAGTGACAATAGGCGGCAAGTTCAGTTTATCAAAGAAAATGATTGAAAAAGTGATTTTGTACAGATAATCACGAAAGGTAGTGTTTTAAGTATCTGCAACTTTTGTTCTTATTTAATGTTACAAAAAAAACGGTTTTAAATTTAAGAATAAAATGGTACTTGTTAAATTGTTTTCCATTTTAAGTTAAATTGTTCTTAATTTACTTACTTTTGATCTAAGATCTAAATTCCAAACTTCTTGACAGTACTTAGAGTGAATTGTTATTTTTTAAGCGTAAGTGCTGTGGTTTAGTTTTCTTTTGTTCTTCACTGACAAGGAATAACCGTGAGAGATAGAGGACTGCCCCCCCTCCACAACACTACAACTGTTATACTACATGTTGTTCCGGTTAACGAGTACTCGCCCCAGTTTACACATGTTAAGTCAGCCAATTTTAGAATCGAGGAGAATCTGGAATGTAGCCGGGATGGACTGTTGTTGATTGACCTAAACGCTACGGACGCAGACTATGGTATTCAAGGTAAGAAGCATGTCCATGGTTTAAAGAGGTGAATAAAAAAATTTGCAGGGATCGTTCAGTCCTTGAATAGAATTAAAAGTCCCTAAATTTGATTTTCGTTTTCAAGGGTTTGAAAATCCTCAAACTTAGATGTCGTTCCATGAAAGTTCTCGAAAATCGCACTATGGAACTCACTATTATATTGTTGTTTACTATTTCTTACTCTTAAACTAAAGCCCAACACTTTTTGAAATGTGAAAGTTTTCGGGTAGATTTTTGTCTAAACAAATTTTTCTTCGGCCCAGTGTCCTTAAAGAAAAGTTATTGAAAGGTGTTGAAGTTATTTCCTGAAACCTGAATATTCTTCATATATACATGTAAATGAAGCCTACAATATAGAGCAATCTTTGCATCAGCTTTGCTTCTTCACAAAGTCTTGAGTACTTAATCTTTGTTAGCAAAACTTTGCTGTTATTTATGATTTCCTTTAGCTTCGCCCAGAAGGCCCGCAGAAGGTAGGTCATTATGTAATAGATAAAGTATCTGTTTCATTATAAAACGACTCGACTGGAGTTATGCGCTGTTCTTAAAAAAATGAAATAAAACATCAAATCTGAAAAACAAAACGAGAGAAACATCAGACACCAGAAGCATTAAGACCGACTGCGCACAATTGATTTTCCAAAATCAGTGTGAATGCTAAAAAAATAAGGTCAGGCCATTTATTTACAACCTAATTCTGGTTGTACAAAATTATGCAAACGAAGTACAACTATGTGCTACGTGAAACCAAGTATAAAAGAAACCGATTTCTATGCTGAAATTTGTATTGTATTTGTTATCTAAGTTTGGAGCTCATAATTTCACATATTTTATGTTTCTTGTCATATTTTATGTTTCTAGTCTTGTTTACAAGTAACACGCGCCTTCTTAAAACATATTCTGAGCTGTTCACTGAAGAAAGAGTTTAAAGTCCAAATAATAATAAGTTTATAAGAGCAGCAACTATTGCAGTTGCAATAGCCAAATGATCAGTAGCCGCATTTTAATTATTGGAAGCAAATCCGAGCTCCAGAAAACATAAAGAAGCACTTTTATTACAGTAAGCATGACATAATATTTTTCTTCTTAACCCTTAAATTACCAAACATATACAGGCAAGGGGGGAGTTCGGTGAAGCTCCCCTGCATGTTTTTCAATGTGCCTTATGCGTTAACTTACGATTTGGTATGATTTTTATTTAATCGAAGATTTTCCAATTTGGTTGAGCACATGATGAATTGCCAGTTGTTATGATTACCCAGAATGATAAAATGATGTCATATTACCACAATTCATGATTTTTTGATAATTTTGATATTTGTTTTTCTATTGGTTTGTTTGCATATTACAAGTATTTGAAGCCGAATATGGTGCAAAATCTCATTTGGAATGTGAAATGTAACTAATTCTGAAAAAAACCCTACAAAAGTCATAATTTTCAAGGAAATCTGATAGCAATTTTCACATTTGAAAGGATATTTTTCAAAATCTAACTGGGGTGGCAAATTGAGATTTACTTATAAAACGTGTTTACTAATAGGTAACAGCTACTAAAAACATTTGTGAAAATTTTAAAATCCCCCGACAAAATTGCAAAAAATTCGAGGAGGAAGGGATTCAAAGAATCCCTCCCTCCATTGTCAGTTTAAGGGTTGACACTGGAAACAGCTCGATGAAACTCCTTTCTACTATCCACTGAAAGTATAATCCCAAATGACGAGTAGACTCTTGTATTCGGGATCTGTAACACCATCGGAGGAACACTTCTATCGAGATCAATTCTCAAACACAACAGAATTATACCATTTGCCAACAAGAACCAGAGAGCAATAATGAAAACATCTTCAATTTTTGTGATTTTTTCCTTCTTTTCATATGGATTGAAAACAGTATGCTATCTTCCGTGCAAGATGTAAGCATGCAGTAAGAAAGGAAAGCAGTTATTTTAAATAAACGTTTACACAACACAAACTTGGTTGCAAGATCTTCTACTTCGTGAAAAATTGAGCTAACTTGTTTCCAACTAGTGGAAAAGTCGTTCGACATATCAGTTGCTGCAAGGTTTGGTAGTAAGTAATTAAAATGGTTATCATGCAAGGATTGATTATGAGAAATTACAAATCAAACAAACTTATTACCAAAAAGGTTTATCAGTAACAACACCTGGGCATGCCTGAAGACAAGGTTACTGCAAGAAATAATTCACTTAACCATGTCAAAATGCTACACTTTCCTATCTCAAAGAAGGCGAAACATATCTGACTGAAGTACTCAGTTTGTTTGATCATGGAACCACATATATCGCATTATCTTAGATCCCTTTAAATAAAGCTACTATTGTTTTAGCAGATGCTTCCGCTCTGTTTAGATCATAGAAACGCAGATATATTTGCTTTCAATACACACACTGCATACCAAATTAACGACCATTTTGACTGTACAACTTCCAACATTATTTCTTGCATCACCTGTACTTTTTGCAAAAAGCTTTACTTTGGACAAACACTGATGTGACATGAAAATCAAATATTAAGATCAGGCATGTCCAAACCAGTAACTAGACGTTTCAATCTCCGGTTACTCACTTGAACACATAGAAATTTGCGGAATCAACTTACACACTGGATGTATTGAATCTCGCAAAAGGAAAGTACAAAGACTAATTTTCAAAATCTGGACCGTAGTTCCCCACGTAATCAATGAAAGGTTTTCATTTACATAGTTTCAAATATTTTAGCCAGTTGGATACTCCGAATTTCAACCGATGGCGCACTCAAAAATTTCGATCCGCATATATTAATACCATACCATTTCAACCACGATTTCGCCATGATTCTTCAGTTTGCTCTGACAAAGGGCTGACGCTCAAAACGCCAGCCTTCAACCGAACCCAAAGGCGAAAAATATATAGCATAACAACTTTCGTTGGTCAAATAATAATGAAACATTTTCAAGCTACGATTAGCCAAAATCACTTTGTGTAAATGTATGATAACACAGCGTCAAATCATTTTCGTTTTTTTTTGTTTTCAAATTAAAAAAATGGAACACACAAAAGCTAAATTTTGTGTGTCAGCAATTTTTGTATGTTTTTTCATAATTTTGAATGGTAAAACTTGAGGAAAACCTAAAGGAATTATGACAAAAAGACACACTATGGTAGCTCAAAATGAGCTGCGACTGCAAAATGAATTAATATGTTTTACATAAACGGCCGAGAAGTATTAACTCCTGCGCCGAATTGCCGATGTTTTAAAATAGCATGCTCTCTTCCTGTTATAAAAAAAAAAATGGTTGATTTTATAAAAAGACCTAAGATCTTAGTAATTGTAAAATCAATATCCTTTGTTGACGTTTGCACCAATACTTTGAAAGTTACTTTATGTCTGGCGAAAAAGTGCAAAAAGGCTCTTGTGTTTTCTTACGATATAGAATGTATATTGGAAATGACATTTTAAATGTGATTTGTCCCGAAAGAAAAGATTATATAAGCACAAACCATACTCTTTTTTCTTGAACGTTTTCTGTGTTTTTTCCAAGGTTATTTTACAATAGGTCATATTATAATCAAATTTGATTGAAGCCATTCTTTAACACTGGAAACTTTAAAAAATTTCCATACTATGGAAATTTCATGGAAATTTCAATTTACATAGTCTGTAAATTCAAAT
>JANRMR010197747.1:0-10142 GCA_025434825.1 Bergia sp. 'catenularis'
ATAAAGTGCTTTGAAACCTGTAAGCCTATGATAAAGTGCTTTGAAACCTGTAAGCCCATGATAAAATGCTTTGAAACCTGTAAGCCCATGATAAAGTGCTTTGAAACCTGTAAGCCCATGATAAAGTGCTTTGAAACCTGTAAGCCTATGATTAAGTGCTTCGAAACCTGTAAGCCCATGATAAAGTGCTTTAAAACCTCTAAGCCCAGGATCTTATATTCAGAATTCTAAAGTATTTACTGTGGTTTACGAACACACATTAGTCCCAAAGTACTCAATATATTGTACTCAGCTATATTTAGTAAGTACTAACTGCCCCATCGCTTCAGACTCGTCAAACTAACGAAGGCAAAAGTCTCGATTTGATAAAGTGTAGAACGATCATCTTTAGATTTTAGCAAAGAGGAAGTTGTCGTGTCGGCGAGTAAGAGTGGATTGATGTTAACAGCTTTTGTCGTGACTTTGACAAGAATATTTTGTTGATTTTGTTTGATACAAAGACAGTGCCAATCAATTTCTAGACTAGTCCAAGTTAGTTCTTATGGATTTCTGCTAAAGTGTTTAAAATTTGGTTTCAAACATCAAAAAGGCAGACAAAGACACGAACCTGTTGCGAGTGTTTGGTCCTTGTGCGCCGCTGCGAAACAAACTGATCAGTAACAAGTTGACAGGAAAGACCAACAGACTGCTCTGGATTCCAACCATAATCTGACGGAGATTGAACCTGAATGGCCCCACAATTATTGTGTTACCCCCGTCACTTGACCCGCCTACTTGGTAGAACATGGCGTTTGTGATCATAGTAGTGAAGAGCACGGACAAGCAACAGGACATACGCTGTACTCGAGTGAACCGGCTTTTTGAAGGTTTCTTCACCACTGATATCCAGAGGTGCGAGTCGTAAAGATCTGTTGCGGCTTTGGTCATAAAAACTGTTTTGGTGCTCAGAGCATTGTCTTTGTTGGTAGAAGGAATCAGTTTCTCGATCTGATAAAAAAAAATTTAAGTCAATTCGAGTGCGACATGTGCATACGTAACGTATATTCCTGTTTTATTTCGGAAGAGTAGTTTGTAATTGGCCTGTATATAAACTGACGTACGGTAGTTATATCATGCTGACAAATATATACACATGTATCACAAATATAGCATAGTATCTAACCGCTATTCGACGAAGCAACTTTTTTCATGAGCTGTTAGATGCACAGATGAACAAAAGAGAGTTCACAAAAAGTCTCGGAAAACAAATGAAAACTTCGTTTCGAACGCGAGACGCCGACATGTTGAATGATATGTTAAAGGATCCTCGACCGTTTTAACAAGTTGCACCCCAAATTCCCTGTGGGCGTAGCTTAGGTCTGCTGTATAGTAGAAAAATGATTTTTTGTCTTGTAAGTTCACAAATTGGGGTTTTGTGAAGACGGTTTTCCACTTTTGAATTTCCCGGCGCCGCCATCCTGAAATGTGACGTGTTACGGTTGCAGTGCCAGTCTCCACTCTTGTCTAATACAATGTTAGCGAACGAGAAGGGCCTTGCTTGCAATCGTAATACGTCACATTTCAAGATGGCGGCGCCGGAAAATTAAAAAGTGGAAAACCGCTTTCACAAACCCCAATTTGTGAACTTAGAAGACAAAACAACATTATTTCTGCTATGCAGGAGACCTAAGCTATGTTCAAAGAGCATTTTGGGGGCAACTTGTTGAAACAGCCGAGGATCCCTTTAAGGAATTAGACCCTGAGTTAAGGAACCCATCAGATTACAGCAATTGTGACTATACTTCGTTGTTGATTGATAATAAAAGTATAAGTGTCTACTATTGGTTATTAAGTGGATTGGACTGACGAGAAAGAAATGTGCAATGAACAATCACGGGGGTGGGGGTAGGTGGGTTGATTCTCCCTGTTGTACGAGAAAGGTGATGTTTGTCATAATTCAGAGGACTATAGAAGTTGGAATCAACAATATTCCGTTGTTTTTAGGGGGTTCGCTTAAGCATTTTTTTTCTAAATTGAAATGAACTAGCGGTGACCTGTATGAAGAAACCACAAAACTACCTTTCTATCAACAGACAAACAACCAAATAATTAAGTCAAATAAAGATATTTTCAATGTTTGCAGCAGATAATTTTTGTTACCTTTCCGTCTCCATATTCCACCGCAAGCCAGTCATTCACTATGAAAAACCATTGTTCTTCATCCAAGTCACCATTTGCTTCCAGTCCCCTAATTACCACACGATCGAGGAACCACGATGCACTGTCTCCCGTGTTATCATGCCATATACGGATGTACATCAAGTTTCCCAGGGACTTATGGGTATGAAAAATACATGTGAGTTCACTTCCTCTGGGGAACCACTTGCCGTCATCGTTGTCGAGAACTAGGACGCCACTCTCACCCCGATCACCTGACAGACTTAAAAACACTTTTGCTGTTGTTCCAGCATCAGCATTCAATCCAGTGAAAAGCTTTACTTCATAACGCTCAGGGGTTCCGGTGTCTCCGATGTATACAACTTCGTCAACCTTATTGTACAAACCGAAAACGCAAATGTTATTGTTGATTTTGTTTTATTTGCAAGGTGGGGACTAAATTGTAATTCAGATTTATGGGGTAATCACAAGATTGAATAGCGAGTTAGGATGTTCATGTGACTTTACATGGTACGTTGTTAAGCGCTTTGGAAGTGTTGCGTAAATGGCATTTTTTATTGTTTGCAGTTTGCAAAGACTAAAATAGCATAATATAAATTAGTAGGGAGCAAAGAGTATAACCTATAAATCATAGATACGCATACATGTACATCTGTTGCTCTTGTTCTTATTCTTATCAATGTTATTGCGATTTCTTTATTATTAACAGCGTCGCACAGGTCTTTAGATAATAATAATATAACTCAGATTGAACGTACGATTGATGCAGGAGAACACTCAGTATTTTATATCCACAAGAGAACATAATTGATATCCATTATAAATAGATGCTCAGGGAGTCAGAACACTGTTACATCACTGTCGTTATTTATCATTCTTTGACTATTGCTATCATGATTGTCATTTGATTATCATTATCATTATTATTATCATTGTCATTTGTCCTTTGTCATTTTTGTTATCATTAGCCTTAGCGTTATCGTTACGTCACGTTTTTCGAGTCCAATCTAGTTTAAGAGTCAATGAATTAGTAGAAAATTAAAAGGAGCCTAATTTGATTCATTACCTCTTTCATACGTTCACCTAACTTAACGTAAATGATACAGAACATTATATTCAAGTCATAAACTCCAGCCAGGGCTTATGTGGAATACTATAGTTCAATTAAATAAGATCATTTATCACCTGTAGGGTGTGGTTGCCACGTTTTCTATGCTGGTGTTCGTGTAAGATTCACGGACGCATCAACCAATCACACAATGCGTGGGCTAAGAGTTGAACCAGCGATCTCCTGCTTTAGTGCTCATTAGCGAGGCAGCTAGAGATATTACCAACTGTAAATCTCAGACTACATTTTTAAATAATCTTTTAATAAATTCTAGGGTATAGAATGTCGCCTTAACCAGACAGCCTGAGATGCAAAAACTTAACTTTAAAGCAGTTTAAGAGTAAGATGATAAAAAATGATAACTGCGCACTACTTAGTAATAATGATCCAGAAGACCCCTGTCTAACCAGCTCCACTATACGGTGGTATTAGTATTTTCCTATCGTTTTTTGATCCAACTTTTTCTGTTCCCCTGTGCCAATGTATTATCAAATTCACGTTGTTGTAGTAGTATACCTCTTTAACCACCGGGCCAAAAGTAGTTGGCTTAAGCTGTAGTGGAGCTCCAATCACCGATAATATTTTCTGTCCCGTCGTAACTAGTATTTTTTCTGTTGTAATCAGTATGCATTTTTGTGGAAAGGAACGTAGTGAAACGAACTGTGTGATCATTTTTGTAGTGCAACATAGTTCTGTCAGTGGTAACATAGCCTTGTCCCGTTCTTTGTTCATAATTCTACTTCTACTGTCTCACCGTTCCATTCCACATGTACCTCCCCCCCCCCCACCCTCCCTCATTGGTACCTATTTTTGTGTGTATGCGTGCGCTTTTGTATGTTTTGTCTGGTGAAGCTAATTGAACAAAAATAAATTGTTATTTTCCATTAGTACACTCTATCTATAAACTGAGATGATTCTTTGTAAGTTCGACGGCCAGCGGCCTTTCATTTAAAAGATCTTATTTGATTTTAAAGAACATTTGATTTTGTGCGATAGGATATGGCAAGTACTGCCTCAACTGTATCCGAAGGCAGACTGTTCTAGTGTCCTGTTGTACTTGGAAAAAAGGGAACTGAGGATAGTTAGCCTTAGATGGAGGACCTTATGTAAAAGTAATAAATCAATCAATTGCTCAACTTTATGCAGAAAGTTTTAAGAGGTCTTGTTGGTGTTCACCTTACCTTATTTTCCTTATCTCTTTTATCTTTTCGCCTGGCCCACAAGACACCGAGGGCGTATAAAAGAAACAAGACTATAATCGTCACCATCACTGTTGGGTTTTCATCGATATTTGCAAATCCTGCCCACACTTTATCAAAGTCAATGGGGTTAGGAGCTACCACCAAATCTCCACCAAATGCAGTGAGGTGATTGCATTTGCAGCCGAACCCCTTCGAGGTTACTCGGCGACTTGTCTGTTGCAAAACAGTTTAAGATTAGTTTATATAGAGATAAAAGCGTTCCCGTCAGGTAAACAATAAACTTGGAATTATAACCAGATTTTATCGATTGCATATCAGTTATGTTTAGTTTAAAGTGTTGTTTCTATAAATATAGTTCAACATCTCAACTTTTACTTGAGTTAACTCCTTGTTATATCTGTTATAATTACTCGCTTTTAAAGAAGGCTGTATGATATTTCTTTTTTTTACTTCGTTTTAGACATTTCTTACATTTGACCAAAAACCAACTACGGAATCTACTAACTGAAAACGACTGGGTACGAGTCAACCTATTTCCTATTTCTCTGTGTCAATAGAATTTACGAATGACTTTCCGTTTGTCGTGACGAACCACTGCCGTATTTTGGTGGATGGTGTTACAACAATCTCTGTTAAGTTTGTTTATCAATCGTTGAACCTCGATCTGAATATTCTGTTTCCATGGTTACCCTACAGTGCGTGCAAAACACCATATTTTTTTGGCATATAACTGCATTTTATACAAAATTCAGTTCAGTGGCAACCATTAATTGTTGTGTTCAAATTGTTTACGTAATATTACAACATTTGAATAGTTTTTTTTCTCGGTTATTTCAAATTTGCATCCCAGCATGTCAGAGTTAACCTCTTTGAAGTTGATCATAAAGATCAAAGCTTGTTTATATTTCATATTATAGTTAGAGTAATAAAACCTTTTTTCTGAAGTTTTGGGGTTGCATTTAATTCAATTAGTTTGCAAGTCGGTTTGGTTGCAGATCAGTCAGTAGTCTTGATTTTAAATCCAAACCTGTGTTATGTACTTTGTCATAACCTCCAAACTATGTATAAAGGCCTGTAAGATTACCTTACATCCTCGGTTGGACCAACCTTCCGCTGCCTCATCCCAAAACACACACTTTGCTGCTGTACTCCGCATGGAGTAAAGACGATCTGTAGCTGGGTTGAACACGGGGGCTTGGGTAATGAAGGAACCAGAACCTGGATGTTCCGTGGGCTTAGGGGGTGGATCTTTATACTTTATACAGGACCTACGCATCCGATGCCCCTCATCGGATTCTTCAACTTCCATGCAATCCCTGCGAGATCTTGACTGTTCGCTTTGTGGGGCTTCAGAGCCTTGCGGCTCGGAATCGGTATTACTTGGTATTTTTCCATGGTCAATTTCAACTCCTATGAAGTATGTTCCTAACTTGGTTAACATGTCGGAAGATAGAAAAACCGAATATGGGTCATCGGCACAGTTCATACTAGAGACACCATTTGACGTTATGTTGCTGCAAGATGAATAGTTTGGTAGGAAGAAAATGTAATCGTAGTTCGACCTTGTTGGTTTTGCGCTATAACGTAAGTAAATTGTGAGAGTAGTACTTGACTGATATATGACATCACCTTGTGGCCGGAAATCATAACTATAAGATGTACCGTTGGTATCAACAGTTACAGGGTGAATACCCATGTTGCCAGTTTGTGTTCGAGTGAAAAACTCGGTAAAGTTCGGGCTTTCAATGTCACCCGGAACTGTTATCTCGATATCCTCTTCAAGATTGGAGACATTCAAGCTGTTTCCACCTGCTTGCATTTCCAGTGAAACAACGGAAGTTTTTACATTGTTCTGTTCTCCATAGTTGAAAGGATTATTCTTGTGTAGAACAGCCTGCGGGTATGGTAAGACAATATGATATACAAAAAGCAATAAGTATTTACTAAAGATAGTTTAAAGGGAGTTTTGAAAATGTAAGATTGCTTTGTTGTAAGCTGTTGTATACCGTCCATTGGTTGAGCAATTGTAAGCATCTGCGATTGTCTACATCCAGCCATTTCACGTCACCCGCCCGCCGATTGAGTTCTACTCTTGCAAGTGCCTTCTAAAGATTGGACTAGTGTTTGGACTTAAGTTCATAGGGACGATGTCAGGTTTTATGACGATAAAGTTATTGAATACGTTGCTTGCATTGAGTGTGTGGTTACGGTGTGGTAGAGTCAAAAACCAATATTGTGATGAAAAACTTAATATTATATACTGAGAAGACGATTTGATTTCTCTTCACCTATTCATTTTGTCGGGAGGGTAGGAGTAACTTTTCTGTTATTTTTCCAAGCCACCTAATTCATACATGATTGATCATTTTCTTACTTATCTTGTTTTCTCTCAAACGAACAACTGGTTGAAATAATCAGTTCTTAGGAATGTAACGCCATCACTTTTTTATGCAGCCATTTTATTTTGGCCCAAAACGGTTTTAACAAAATGATAACTCATTCGGATCTATTGCGGTTGTACATGTATGAAAAAGTTATGCATCGATCAACGTCACGGCAGAGATGTGAGAATTTGACATTTTGTGGATAATTTATCTTCTAAATCTTCACCTTGAGGCATAGTAAATGTGGTCAATTTAAGTAAAATTTCTTGGCTGTACTCCAAAACGTAGTTTAATGCCCGACCCTTGTGAACCTAATTACCCCACTTCTCTTCTCCCCGGCGCTGGCTTAATACTGACTAGTAAGTGAACTATTTCTAATTCTGTTACCTCCTATTTTGTTGACTCACACTTTTCTATAACTGTGTGTACCTCAGCGTAAAACTGAGCTATCTGTTTCCTTCCCCAGAAACGACAATGTGTATTTTATAACCTTTCCCTTTCTACTTTTTATAAAGAAAAATGAAGACATTACGATACCTTTGCTTCTACTGCACTTGTATTTTGTCTACCAAAAAAGTTCCCGTTCGCCATGGAAGACAAATTAAATTTCGCCTCTCCAGCGAAGACTGGAGTCTCAGTCATCCCCCCTGGGGAACGTTTTGCCATTGTCATCTTCAACTTTTCAGTACTTATTGCTGTATCCTCTTCATCAATGATTTTCTTGGAGAAAACAACTTCTCCGATCGTGTTAACACTTACAGTTAAGTTGGATACAGCATCTTTAGACTAGAAGAAATTAATGAAAGTAAGATTATTATTGGTTAACGACATTAACACAAGGACTTTTACACTATAGGGTTATTAAACCCTTTTATGATCGTCACTAAGTATTTGAAGAAGACAGAATATCAAGCTGATGAATTTCAAGTCGACTCGATGAAAATGCTAGCAATATAAACATATTGAGAAATCCAAATGTCCTGTGCAGGGCAGATAAACTGGGAAACTGCTAAAGTCTCATAAAATGAACAAAAATCCAAAATATGGAAAGTTTGTGTAAATATTGTTTCCGCTTGGTCCGTTTGCCCACTCTCCTCCTTTCTTCTCTGAAGAATGAATGCAAACAAAATATAGAAAAAACTTCGAGGGCTTCACTCATAGAAAACGCTAGCTTGTGTTTCATTTGTTAAATATGAAATGAATCATAGAACAACATGGTTAACGCTGAAAAAAAAATGTTTTGCTCTGTTTCAAAACTGGCTGCCGTGGAAATAATGCAAACTCCACACCGATTTGTTTGACACAAAAAATGTTCCTTAAATGTTTTATGAAAAACACATAAATTTTACCGTTACAATTTTGAATTTTTGGGATTAAGAAACAAAACGTTCATGGTGTGTTAGAAGTTGTATTTCAATAACGAGTGCTTGAAGGGGGTTCCAAACACCGAGACATGAATGTACAAGGTCGCTTCGGCCGAGTGATCTTATTGTTTCGAGGTGTTTGGAACGCCCCTTCAAACACGATGCACGAGTTTTTGAAATAACTGCTCGAATGAATGAATGAAAGAATGCCTTATGAATATGTTGATTAAGAAATATTTATCCCATGGGTTTGAAATTGGTTCAAACACTCAAACGAGTGATTGACACAGTTTCAAAACTCATCCACCTGACCAAATGTGGTGCGGTGATTGGCCCGAAATGTCACGAATAATTAATGCGTTTGAGAAGCCAACATACAATTGAACATATATTCATATCCCCTGCCTCCTCCAGTTTTCATAAAAATATTGGAGTTGTAGTGTTTTATTTCATTGCAGGTGGAACTCTTACCTGTGCCGCAATTTCCAAATTTTTCGAGGTAGAATATATTTTTACTATATTTCCAATACTGTCCAGAATATCTCTTGCTGCTTCAGCCACTGTCATGGGACCACTATCACTCGAAACAGTCATAAAATGGGAGGCAATCTCGTTCATCTTTGTTGCTGCGGCGGCCTTGAAGAATCGAGCAGATCATTAGCTTTGGGTAAGTTTTCCTCTCATCTAACTGAGCAAAATATTATTACCAGATGATTTGATAAATGAGTTTTTTTGACTGCACAATTAAACCTGTGTACCTGTGTCTGGACATCTGTTGTCTGTCAAATAATTGTGTGGTCATTTATGTATATGTGTACTATTTACAAAATTCTTACGAACTTATTCTTGAATGTCTTTTTAAGCTATCGCTAAGCTTTCAATCACAACTGTGATCTTATTCACAGTATAGTCTGTGGTGGATTGACTATTGCGAGAGTCTGGGAGGACTAATATGTCTGGCGATTGTGTTATTACACACGGTTAGGAGATTGTATCCATAGTACTGCGTGTCTGCGACGAAGCAGCATGTGGCTGTCCACTGTGTATAACTTATGTATATTTACTTGATGTTTGTTGACTGTTTATTTCAGTATCTGCAAAACTTAAAATTCGTTTTACAATTTGTCCATTGTAGCTTGACTATGTATGTTATCCAATATCAATAAATTCAGATATTCAAAGTCGTGTCCGATCCAGGTTAAATGAAGGTAAAACTTTATTTTAGCGTTTTATAATTAAAAGGTCTTTTTCACGGCTTTGCGCTTGCTCTGAGATTTATTGACGAGAAACCTGTTTCAAGCTAAAATATATCTAAACAGTCACTGCTCAGATACCAATCTAACTTTTTCAAGAGACAAATGCTACAGATGGTCTATTGTGGACGGCGATTAGGTTGGATAATAATTGTCACTTCTTATGTTCCGGGCCGGAACACAATGTAATAAATTGTTTTAAAATGCATAAAACCTTGGCAGAAGTGATCGATTGCCGCCTTTTCAGTGGACTAAGATGTTTTCTTTTCAAATTATTTTGACAAATAACGCAAAAACTGAACTTTTGAAAAAACAAAAACCCATCGATTGAGCCATGAAAGAGACCCTTTAATGTTTTACTTAGATGTAGACTAATATTGTAATTTTAGGTGTAGCTTTAATAGCTTTGTACGTAACCGATGAATTTGAACGTGGATAAATAAAGTTATCCATTCATTCAAACAATCTGATATCCCAGTTTTAAAAACTTTCCTCTTTCCAAGTTACATTTGCTGTGCACAATATAATTTGAATGTAATGCACATCTGATCATAACTTAGCATGTCAATTTGCGCAATTTGAATAATAAATATTATTTAGAAGTGTAAATTGTTACTCATCCAGTAGCTTGAGATATTTATACAGATTGAATCAAATACTGGGGAAAAAAAGTT
>JANRMR010197769.1:0-10141 GCA_025434825.1 Bergia sp. 'catenularis'
GAAACAATAGGTGATGCCTATATGGTGGTGTCTGGACTTCCAGTTCCCAATGGCAAACGACATGCGGCTGAGATCGCCACTATGGCCTTACACCTGCTCAGTTCGACCACAGACTTTCAAATAAGGCACCTTCCCCATAAACAGCTCCAACTGAGAATCGGAATTCATTCAGGTATATAGCAAGTTTTCAAACTTTGAATTGAAATGTGACTATAGGCCTAGTCACAATATGATAAAAATTTCCTTTAAAACATGTGTAAAAAGTCCAAAATGATGTCGGAAAAAAGAGATGCTGATTTATGCAAAATTTTTCAAACAAAATTGAGATTTTTAAAGTCTACTGAAAAGATGCTTTCAATTCTATTAAAAAAGTTCTCTGGAATCTGGAATCGATGGTAAAAAAAGAGAATACCCAGTAGAATGAGGGCATCATTACGTATTGGCAAACACAGAAAAAAGGCCTCAAGTTTATAAGACAGAAGGAAAACTGATGTTAATGAAACGCAACCAAAAGCCAGAGATTCGTAGTTGAAAGCCGTCAGTTACTGAAACGAGGACATTTTAGCTGAACTCCTTTTCACGATTTATACTTAAATACAACCAATTAATGCTTTTTGTGAAACCGAGCTGTTATCGACTTCTACCTTAAGAGCCAAAGTATCTGTTTAGTTGTTCAGTATTGATCATAAACTGCAATGAATCAGGAAGCTTGATTCCAGACCCTCTAAAAGCTCTTGTCTTGACTTAAGCTTGCTATTCCTGGACCACAGACACACCTTAATTTAAGGTGTTCTCTCCTCAACAGGTCCATGTGTGGCCGGTGTGGTCGGACTGAAGATGCCCCGGTACTGTTTATTTGGCGACACCGTCAACTACGCTTCACGAATGGAATCCAGTGGGATCGGTAGACAGACTTTGTACTGTTTTGTTCTCTATCTATTTACTCCTTGTGTCTTGGTTGCAATGCACAATGGAAGGTTTCAAAGAAAGAACAAAGAAGAAATGTATTTCTACTTTTATTCTTTCATCTTTTCCTGTCATCAACGTCATTCATCTTAAATGAAATCTTTTAACTGATATCACAATTTATGTGATAATAATAGTAATGATAACGATAACGATAACAATAACGATAATGACAATGATAATATCACTAATAATATCAGTAATATATTAAATAGCAATAATAATTATGAATTTGAAGAATTTGATGTGGACAATAACTATCAACAACAACAACAACAATAACAATAATACTAGTAATAATACTAATGATGATGATTTTAATAATAATAATAGTAATAATAATAATAATAATAATAATAATAATAATAATAATGACAATAATTGTAATTTAATAATAATACTTTAGTACCAAGCTGCTGCCTTGTTACATTACATTCAGGTGATCTCTATTATCTCGATTATCAAGTCACAGAGCAGATAGAAGGTTTTTTAAAAAAAAAACATCTCAGGGTACTTTGCAAGCTTTGAAATGCTTTCCTCAAAACTTAGATTAAAATACAGTATAAAGGAGAAATCAAATATCAGTTTAAATTACGATTGAAATACAATGAATATTGGCTATCTACAAGATAACGCTAACATTATCTTCATATGTTCAAGCATTGTAGAAACTCTTGGTTAGGACTGTGAGGGTTTCAAATGTTTTCAGTTGAAAAGTGCACTACAATTGTCCTAAAAACAGATCTGTTTCAGAGCAAAAAGTCGTAACTTTTTCCAAACTGTTAATTTCCTAAAAAGCGACAATCCCTTCCTCCTTGTTGCGTTATAATAAGATTTCTCTCTTTCAACATAGTATCTGTTTAACAAGGGAAAAGTAACGCTTTTTATAATGTTCACGTTTCAGAAAATGCTCAAAATCAAGCAGATTAATTTTAATAAACAACACGTTATTTTAAAAATTGTTAGAGGGTTTTATTGCAAAGTGTGAAAAATGGACTTTAGAATATAGAGATGAACAAAACTTTTTCTACAAGTAAATTACCTCTGAATAAAATATCCCTCACCAGAAGTATACTAGTAGGAGTGTATATCTCTCAGCAGTGCCAGAACTTCAAATGTGAATGAACCTATTTGCGTGTGAAGCTATTTTTAGATACTCGTCCCGCAGACCAATCTGCATGCATTCGAAAATAGCCACGCACGATCGGATAGCTTCGTCTGATCGTGCCGTATTGTGATGACGATGCGCTAAGGTCAAGATGTCCTGACGCAAGTTCGCGCGCCATGTCAGTTCCCACGCGCGGGATTTATTTCTAAAAATAACTTCACACGTAAACAGGTTCATTCACACGTATGATACAGTTATACACTCCTACTAATATACTCCTGCCCCTACTCCGACCCTAAATCAATGCCTGAGTGTGTAATAGCATTGGTGAATGTGTGAACAATGCGTGAATGTGTGACAAAGTGTGACAATTTGCACGGGCAAATCTATTTTCTTGACTTATTTTCCAGCGCTCAGAATCCACGTAAGTCCGGAATGTAGGGATCTATTAGAAGAGTTGGGGAATTTTCAACTGGAAGAACGTGGACCAGTATCAGTGAAGGTATAAACAACCACGCTTGCTCACGGACGCATGTGTCCAACAAAATTGTTGTTACGAGCATCATTTTCTTCAATGAACAAGCTAAGCGGTTTAGTCTTAGTGGCTGTAACAGACAGTCGTTCGGAAATACTCGGAAAGTAGTAAAAGTCTTTCGGTACTCGTTGGGAATCGATTACGTTTCAGACCATTTGTTTTTCATTCGGAGACAGGGATTGTTCTCGCCAGACGTTGTACAACAAGACCGCGCGATCTACTGATGGATAAGAAGTGCTTGCAAAAGAAGAAGGAGAACGCAAGTTAACTAAAGGCTGAAGTTTAATCAACTTATTGGACATTATTGTTACTTACACTAAATTCTAGCAAGTTTCAGATCAATCTGTATAACAAAATATTACTTGACAATATGTTTTTCAGCAACAAACTCACGATTTGGTAAAACACAGACCGACAATCTTTACTTTTCTCTTTACCTGCTCAGCGAAGGATAACGCGTTCCTTTTTCAGTATTTTCTTTGGTTCTCAACATCATGTTTTTAATCATTTTATGTCAATTAAAACACTTTTTAAATTTATCAAAAAATTCAAGATGGCCGCCAAGACAATTTCAAGATGGCGGGTTTATGACGTTATAATTGACAAATCAATATAGCATGAGGTTAGGGTTAGGGTTAGGGTCTAGCCCAGTCTGAATAGGGTTAAAGCTATTTACTGTCTTATTCGTGCTTCACAAGCATTGGTATAAAAGGATATACAATAGTTCATTTAACCCTTCCTTTATTCACGGCACATATTTTCTTTTTCACAATATCAGGGGAAGGGGACAATCGTAACATATTTCCTGAACGGGATGGAAGGATTCACCAAACCGCTCCCAGACCTCCGCCAAGCAGCCTCACTGGATGAACACACGTTTAAATAGACAAGTTTAAATTATCTAAGAGACCATCATTTAAACTAATTAGTTTTCGATAATGTTGAATTATGTAAAATCTCAAAGTGAAGCGTTGGTGCAAAAGAACATCTGAAATTATACCATTTCAACGGAACACGACACTCTGGGCCTGCCGGTCCGAATGAGAACAACTGTATTTTGCCTTCCTTACTGGCAAAGAAGCAGAAGCAGAGAGGGAAGAGGCTTCCACCCTAGCGTAAACTAAAAAGATAGTTGAAGAAGCTAAAGCAGACGTTATGTTTAACAATGTGTTAAATTATATTAAGAATGATAATATTAACATTAATAATAATGAAAGCAAAAGTTATAAATTTTAGACTCTGTGCAAGAGATTTTTTGAGACGAGCTTTCGGCTCCAACTGGTGCCTTGTTCACGTATGCTCAGGGAGCAATCACGTGATGTGTTTCCTAATAATGGAGTCTTAGATATGAGGGAGTTGGTAGCGCCCACCATCCTTATTAAGGCTTGGGCGGTGAGCGCGGGTGTAAACCACCTGTGTGAAACTCTATGTTTGTTCTACTTCCTGTTGGGTGTGCGTGTCGTCGATGTACCCGTACTACCATGCCGGTGAGTGGGGCGCCGTTGCTTAGAGCGTGGTTCTCTAATTCGTCCATGTAGATGTTACAAACTATGAGTGAGACGAGTGACCCCATTGATGCTCCATGTATTTGAAGGTAGAATTGCCCCCGGAACGTGAAATAGGTACACTTTACTTACAACCAAGGCGCAATATCAACCAAGGCGCAATATCATCGGAGGATAAGGACGTTTTGTCCGGGAGAGACTCATCATTTAGGCTAGGCGTTGCCTGATAATAGAGATCGCCTTCTCCACCGGAGCACTTGTGAACAATGGCGTCACATCATAGGATCTCAACCCTTCATCTCTTCCAACCTTTTCGTCTTTGATGGTCTTCGTAAACTCTGATAACTTCTTTACGTGATGGACTGATTGTCCAACTAGAGGCTTCAACAGGACCTTCAATTGCTTTGCGAGGTTGTAAGTAATGGATCCAAGGCTGCTAACAATGGGTCGTACCGGTATATTGGCTTTATGGTTTTTCGGCAGGCCATAAAAACGCGGGGCAGTGTCCGTGGTTGGGTAAAGCCGCTTGCAGAGGCTATCTTTTAATTCTCTTAACTGATCAGCGATTTCTTTCTTGTACTTCTGCAATCTCTGGGCAGTTTAATGTAGGTACTTTCATCATGCAGTAGATCTTCACACTTGCTAACATAGTCATCCGTGTTCATGACAACAACACGCCGTCCCTTGTCAGCTGGAAGGAGGGTGCGTGAGGCGGTTTACATCCGCGCCCACCGCCCAAGCCTTAATAGGGATGGTAGGCGCTACCAACTCCCTCATATCTGGGACTCCATTATAAGGGAACACATCACGTGATTGTTCCCTAGGCATACTTGAACAAGGCACCAGTTGGAGCCGAAAGCTCGTCTCAAAAAATCTCTTACACAGAGACTAAATTTTATAACTTTTGCTGTCATTTTCTATCCTGTGCAATAAGTTTTTTCGTACTTATTAATAATAATAATAATAATAATCATAATAGTAAATAAACAAATAACTATTTAACAAAAAAAACAATATTTATTTAAACACCAACAAAGCTTACAGCATAGCTGGTGTGGTTGTAGATGTATTTATATAATATTTTTATTAAAAAAAATTATATTAGAAAGAAATAACACAGAAGTGGATTAATTGTCACATTTTTAAAAATGTAATTAACTATATATTCGCACATGGTTTTAGCTGTTGAGCATAGCTGCAATTGTTTTTAAAGACAAGGAAGAGTTCTAAGGGAAAATTCTCGACACAAAGTAGTAGGAATATTCATAGAATGTATCCGAAAACTTTTTTAATGAGTGTCAAAAAAATAAAACTGCAAAATGAATACTGTTCTAAGATTTTGTGTATTTTTGAATAATGTCAATTTATCTATCATGATTTTTTGTGCTACAAAATTCACAAAACTGAGCTAAACTTAGCTGAAGATTTGAAATGAACATCTATGATCCGATTGATTTTGTCTGGAGGTAGAGAAAGATGCTGCTCCCCCCCTCCCCTTCCCCAAGGGGTGAAAAAATAAACAAATAAAATGTGTCTTATGGACGAACACATCATTTACAGGGTACCGTCTTTGCCTTATTAGCAGAGGTAACCCTTCAACGCTTTCTGAATGACAAATATTTTATAGTAATTGTGAGCTGTTGTCGTTTACTATATATGCTTTGTGGCATAACAAATAAAAAATTGCTGAATACTGTAAAATGATTTGCAATTTTGCAAAATATTTTTGTTTTCTGAGCCCTTGAGCCCTCGATTCACTACTTTGGACCTTTCACCCACTACTCTCGACTATCGAACCTCGACCGTCGACCCACCACCCTCCATCGTCGAACCACCACATTACTGACCCTCGACCGACTACCCTCAACCCACAACGAACTGCCCACTATCCTCTACCCACCACCCTCGACCAACTACCCACTATCCACTACTCTCGACCCACGACTCCACCCACTACCCACTGTCCTCGACTCACTCCCCCCCCCCCCGACCCACTACCCTGGACGCTCGACACACTACCCACTACCCTCGACCCTCTACCATCTACCCTCGACCCATTACCCTTGACCCACTACCCGCTACCCTCGACCCACTACCCTTGACCCACTGTCCTCGACCCACTACCTACTATTCTCGACCCACTATCTTTGACCCACTGCCCATTTTCCACTAACCTCGACCCACTACCCACTACGTATACCTTCGCCCCACTACCCTTGACCACTACACACTACCCCCGACCCACTACCCGCTACCCGCTACCCTTGACCCACTACCCACTACCCGCTACCCTCGACCCACTACCCGCTACCCTCTACCCTTGACCCGCTACCCACTACTCTCGAACCATTACCCTCGATCCACTGCCCACTGCCCACTACCCTCGACCCACTACCCACTATCCTTGACCCACTACCCACTACCCTCGAACCATTACCCTTGATCCACTGCCCACTGCCCTCGACCCACTACCCACTACCCCCGACCCACTACCCATTACCCTCGACCCACTACCCACTACCCACTACCCTCGACCCATTACCCTCGACCCACTACCCACTACCCACTACCCTCGACCCACTAACCACTACTCACTACCCTCGGCCCACTACCCTTAATGGGAAATTTAGTACTGTTGAAGGTAAGAAACCGTAAATATTTCAATGTAAAACCTGAATAACCTAAGCAAGAAGCAACCATTTGTGAAAACAACGACCACAACATATATATAGGGACAAACCAGAAAACAGCAATATCAATGAGGTTTTTGAAATAATTCACTGTATTTTATTGCAAAGCTTACAAAAGTTAAATCTGTCACAAGCTTCTTTCCAGCTACCTAGAGTGCTAACATATATTCCGTAACAGATTAACAAAACTTATAAAACCTAGTAAGTTTTCCGTCTTGGCATGATACTCCAAGTATCTCTGCTTCAGATGTCGAAGTTTCATTGAAAAGTGATTCCTTACAATTTAACAAAACTGCAAGGAAATGTATCAAGATTACCGCTTTTCTATTAATGTCACTCCGCAAATAAAAATATCCTAGATAACTCAAACTATTTAAAGCCAAAGAATGATTTAAAAACCGAAATGTGTGCTCCGAGTTATTCATTTGCCGATTCTTGAACCAAGTACCCTGCTAACGGAGCCGATAT
This sequence comes from Bergia sp. 'catenularis', assembly GCA_025434825.1. Taxonomy (NCBI): domain Eukaryota; kingdom Metazoa; phylum Cnidaria; class Anthozoa; order Zoantharia; family Parazoanthidae; genus Bergia; species Bergia sp. 'catenularis'. The sequence continues at coordinate 7,273 of JANRMR010197769.1, forward strand.
TTTACCACTATCTTGGTTTGGTCAGGTGGATAAAATTGAAGCTCTGTTAATTGCTAAATAAATTGACGGCTTACGTATACAATATATTTAAGGCAAAATGAGATCTGCATGTCTTCTAATCAAGTCAAACAAAATAACCTGTTCTTTCTTTGTCTTTAAAACAACACAATTTACCACTCATGATCTGCTCCTCCCTAAAAAAATATCTCAGAAAACTATGTTGTAAATGCCAAAGTGCTACAGTGCGTTTCACGTTTCTGGTTCAGAAACGAATACTGAACTGAAAGCATGCAGCCAGTTGAAACTTAGCAAAGCAAAAGAATCTAAATTAACGAAAAAAGTAGGTTGTTCAGTGTTATCAGCCTTAATTTATCATGCGCTTTATCCTTGTGTCGACATCTGTCTTTCAGTCCACAGATACCATAAGAACCTGCAACGAACAATACGACTCCTGTCAAAATTTGAAACGAGTTTATGCTGAACCACCTTCACCCTTTAACGCCGCAAAATACAACAACTGACGCAAAATGTAAAATAATCGCAAATTGAAATGTAACAAAAATTGCTGCATAGCGTAACCAACACAAAATGTAACAACAATTTTAACGCAAAATGCAACACCTTTTTACACAAAATGTAACAACTTTTTAAATGAAGTTATCGATACTGGTTCTGAGGATCAGTTGGCGTTTTTGCATCTCGGGGAAAAGGGAATCGAAGTTTAAAGGGGTGATATGAAAAGATGTCGATTTGGTCCAACACACTGTACATACAAGTTTGTACTTATGTGTAACGAATCGTCTTCATCAGGACCAATGATGAAGACCATTAATTCGATATTAATTGGTTGGTGTTTTTGTGCTTTTGATTAAGTTTTTGGTGAGTCATCTATGCCCGTGAATAATTGTAACATCGAACACATGCCAAGCTTTATTGTTAATCTGCAAATCAATCTTGTTCTCGAAGTTAATACTTTTTAAGCTTAAAATCAAAAGGATTACTAAGCCTTTTTATACTGCGTTAAACTTGAGGGGTGTGGCTGGGGGAGGAATGGATTGCAAATTCAATCCTAAAGAAATTTGGCTCAGAGAAAAACAATAATGCACACTTTCACTAAAGTGTGGCCACGTAACGATAAAATTGTTTCTATGGCAACCATAGATGTAAACAATAACTTCATATCAGCAATTATTTAAAATTTTTGTTTTCGTGTAAGGTTTGCGACGTCAATTGATGATTCTAAATTCGTATATGGTAGATTGTACATTTTTATAAATTGTTGTACGAGGTCTTAGTCTTCCAATCAGTTGCGGCGCATCATTATTTTAACACGATCTGCACGTTAGATGGCTTTAATCATCAATAATAAATAAATGTATGGTAATAATAATAATAATAATAATAATAATAAATAATAATAATAATATAATTATTGATATTATTAAAGTTATTGTTGTTATTATGATGTTAATATTGTTTTCCTTCTTTGTTCCTACTATTGACTAGTAACTCAATTTCTCTTTCGCTGAAACATCCTTAAAAATATAGTGAGGAACTTTTTTTTTTTATTATTATTATTATTAATATTATTAATATTATTATTATTATTAATGTTATTGTAATTACATTATTATTATACTTATTATTATTATTATGATCATTATAAATACTGTTATCCTTATAAGCACTATTAGCATTATTATAAGAGCCACATACGAGATTATTAGTTTTCTACCTATACTAGAATAACATTATTTTGTTTGGACAACTTACTCTAGTCCTGGTGACAAAGGTCTTCTGTAACAGCGTACAACGTAGTTGCTGACAAATCTGAAAAAATAACATAACAAAGTCTTAAATAAAGGATTAGAGGATGTGACAGTGTTCCATTTTAAGTTTTCGATAAACTATTAAACCAATTTTAGAACAAACAAAAGCTAAAATTGCAATGTTAAGGGTCCGCGATAACGGAGATGCTACTTAAGTTTTCTAAACTGAACTAGCTTACCAGAAATATAATGGTAGTTGCCTAAAATGAAATGTTTTGCTTTTATAGTAATTGTTTTAATGTACTTGTCAATTAAGTAACTTTATTTCAAATCCTTTGCGCATCTACAGGCTACAGGACTTCACAGTGTCGTTACCACGCTAAACAAATATGGATCCGAAATTATGTTTCCCGTTGACAGCAAGAATGCAAATATTTTTGTGTAAAAAAGCTATTCCTGACAATATTCTATTTCTAGACATAAATGCAAACTTTGTACGCTTTGATCTGCAACAAACGATGTTAGGTTTGGAAAGATCCGTTTTGTACATCTTGTCATTCGCCCGCCATTTACTCACACACGTTATTCATTTGACCAAGTTGAAACGAAAACAAGCAAACTGATCGTGAAACGAATTTCTGGAGCTTTAAAATGGTTCTTCGAACGCCCAGCGAACGCATGTGCCATCTTATTTGATCATCTTATTTGATCAAGAATCGGTACACAGCCGACTAAGTTTCGCTTCGGTCGACTCGGAACTTACAGCTACAGTTAGTAAGTCCGTTGTAACTGAACAAACGAACATTTGGACTAAAACCTATTTAAGTGTTGCTGCTTTTCTCTTTGCAGTCATTGACAAATGAAAAAAAAAGATAAGAAGAAAACAGTAGCGAACGAGTTTCTCAAGGTCAAGCAAAAGCGCTCTACAATCGTACGTCCTGTTGTTCTATAAATGGTTATCTCTTGTATTGGTGAGGACCGAAAAGAATTTTGGGATTTTAGGAATTAAGGAATAATATACTAAGCTTTTCTATTGCAAAAGTTTTTAATTTAACGATTAACGTCCCTCGTTTTGACAACTAATGACTCTTTTAGGTATG
>JANRMR010197791.1:0-10140 GCA_025434825.1 Bergia sp. 'catenularis'
CTCAATTCCCAGGAAAAATAACTTGAGGTCGAGGCTTATCGGCGGGAGCTCCCCTAGGGACACTGACTCGTTTTGGTCCTAAAAAGTTTGGTTTTAGAGTCTTTTAAAGGGTAAAAAGGATATTTCAAAAACAACGAAGTAATTACTTTTGCTGCAAGTAATCAACTAACGTTTCTTAGCCCGATGTTTTCCTTACCATAAGAATGAAGGTGGCAATGAATTCTGATAGTGCTTCACGCGCCATACGAGGAAGTTGAAACCGCGGACCAGCCATTGTACGGTGTGTTGTCCTCACTTACTCTCTGTGAAAGAAGCTGGTTAATTAGAAAAGAAACGTCCAGCCAATAGAGCCGTCTTAGAAGTTGAAACGGGGCAAATGAAGGTCGCTGACAAGAGTATAAAGCAACCTCGTTCCCAGGGCTTTCACCTCCATTTTGCTAGGGAAAAGCCCTGGGAACGAGGTTGGAGTATATTATCTGTGTTCTGGAATCTTGACACTGAACCCAGTGGAAAATAAAAACTTTTTAACTAAGAAGCAGTTTTTTCAGTTTTTACCAAAGAGGTCCACTGTTCTATTAAAAACCTATTTTGTGAGTAACGAGTCAAACAGATGCCTGAAAGAATAATTTCAAATGAATGAAGAATACAAAATTGGTTGATTGACTGATGGATGGATTGAAGGAAAGAACGATTGAATGAGAAACGAATATAAACGAATGGATAAATGAATGAATATTTCGCTGAAAATAAATAAATAAACTAATAAATGAATAAACAAATAAAATCTGAGCTCGCAAAGTAGAAACATACCCAGTACCAGTGTTTAGTAAATGGATTTGTTCGTGAGAATGTAACTGAAGAATTCCAGTCAATGGTTTAGAAGATTGAAAACATTTCTAGTTTCTTCAAAAAATCTGATGACCATGGTGATGTCGGAGATGAAGATGACAGTGATCATGATAATCATAATGATGATGTAATAATGATGATGATGGTGATCCGGGATGAGGAACAAACCAATATGTAAACAAGAAAATAGAAAACACCGAAATAGAACGTATCACCAATTTCATGTTTATTTTGCTATTACCGTATGAAAACAACTTCTGAAAGGTTCGACAAAAAGCATTATTATAAAGTTGATTATAATATAGTTGATTCTTTCTTGTTTTGCTAGACTCTGTAATAGTGCTTTAAATACCAAAAATATATAAATCATGCAATAGAAACTTCTTCTATAGTTTCCTTCGTGTCTCAGATTGTTGGGATCATGCAAAAGAGCCTGCGCCACAGACAATCGATACCTCCGACCTTTGAGAGTGCATGGGCCAGCTGCAACGCAGGCTAAGTTTTCACATGTCGGGAAAATTTCAAAAAGTTAGGGATTCGAGAAACAGCGATGGATCGCCGATCGACCGAGGTTTTTCCGGCATATGAAAATTAGAGAGCGATTAGACTTCAGTTTTAACAGTTCCATCTCAAAAGTCACGATATGCCTTGAAAGCTGTAATGCTGGTATCAGCGGCCATCCCAAGGACCGATCCTCGGTCAACCACAAATTTTACAGGGTTTTTTAAGAAAAAAAAACAGGGTCAGACCCACGGAATCAGAAGACTGGTCACGAGTGTTGGGTGCATCCAAAACGGAGGACATCACTGGTTTTTTTGTCTCAATACGATTTCCTTTCATGTGAAAAGATCTTTGAAAGTTAGAGCCGTGGTCGGATTTTTCGGCCCCTGAAGACAAGATTTTGTTAAAAACACGTGGCGCCCCCATCCACCGGATTTTCACAAAATCCATTTGGTCTCGAGGGGTCAAAGATGAAAACAGTAAATTAGCATATTATCCAGATGTCGCGAGTACATAACCATATTTCCATTGTATTTCCATACGGCGTGATACGAACCTTGAACTGAAGATATGTGGTTATATATCACTAGCACGGTTTCAAGTAAGTGGCAGCGCACATGTCGACCATAAACGATTCTTTAGTTTGGTTTCAAGAGTCTTGTACATGATTTTGCAATACACTGGACAAACGAGTTTATTAGTCTGTCGTTCAAAGTCGCTTACCCTGAAGACGGCAGAGCGGTGTCAGTCTGTCACGTTCTGTTGACAAGCAGGTATTAGCCCGCATTGAGTGTATAGCAAACACCAAGCTTCAACAGGCTTTTAACCAACAGCCACACTCAATTACTGTTCTACTACTCTGGCGAAATGTTCAGCAGCTGATTTCCTTTGCCATTCACGACCTTCCGCTTGTATTGCCCGAGAACGAGGCTAAACGACTGCTTGTCCGTGTGTGACGTTTTACGTAATAATGCCTTTTGTGAACGTCACCAATATAATACAAATACTGTAGCGGATACGGGGATCGATCGAACCCCCTAAACCAAGAAAAAATGCATAACTTGTCGAGCCCACCCTCCCTTGCTAAAATCCCAGCTCCCCAGCATTTTTCTTTCATAAGAAAAGCGGTGTTACTGAAAAGGGTAATTTTGATCAACGAGTTACATGCGTTAGTATCGGGCTGGTTTCATGGTTAACCCTCATAGGCAAAGCTTTTAAGTTTGATAACAACATTTAGGTCATATACTTTAGGTAAAAAGGGCATATGGGAACTTCGTTGGGCATAAACACCGTCCCAATACAGGATTACTGCAATTCACAACATTCAGATACAACACAAACCAGAAACTACGGAATTGAGCTTCAAAATGTGATCACGGGGGGAAAAAACTAAACTCAATAGAAATTTAATGCTTTTCAGACCTAAAGAAGTTCTGGTTAATTTAAGAACCTTTTCAAGGTCCTAAATTTGAGGACCTTGAAAAGGATCTTAAAAGGATCTTAAAAGACCTTGAAAGAATCAGCGGGAGCTCTGTGCTAAATTTTGCAAATACTTAACTATTTAATTTTTCAGTACATCAATTTACTTGTTTCTCTTTATCTATGAAGGGTTGTGTCTGACATGTTTAACATATATGAGTACATACATTTGCAACTTCACACGCACAAATACACTGGCGCACACACGTAGTCACACACACATACACACACACATACTCATGTACGCACCACATAAAAATACTCCTTGTGAAAGTATGTCGAATGGTGTTTCCCTAGACGTTGTTCGGCTTCTCTTCTTGACGTCGTGGCTGATAATGCATTGTGCACGAAACCACGATGTTTTTCTGCAATATGACGTCACAGAAATCAATGACCGTTCGCACAGAAAGAGAATGAGGCCCAGTAATGTCGCAGTGTCAGAAAATTGCGAAAGATAATGCGCAGCTGAAGCTCAGGCGGACGTCGCTTCAGGACGTTTGCGAAGAGTAATATACACAATCACATGAATTAGCTTCTTCACTTCATGTTGTTAGAATTAAACTGTTGTTTTACTGTTGTCGAGTTTAGTATATCAGCGGTTCACTACTTTTATATATTATTTTCTATAAATAAGCTGTTTCACTGTTCCACCTCATCCAACTAACGTGTTATCGTCGGTCCTATTTCACTGCGACAGATCACAGTTTGCTTACATTTCTCAAATTCTACGCAGTCCATATTCCGTAATTTTGAATCTGAATGCAAGTGATAATCTTGTTACTCATGCAACTTTTTCGATTATTTTGTGAAATATAGCTGCACTAGGACAAGCGACAATCCACTTTTGAAAAACGCATCACGGTTGTCATTACGAAACTATTCAAGCTGGACAAAATAAAATATGAAAAATCCCAATTTAATCCTTAGAAAACACCGAGACAATTTTGTCCACTGAAATTGTAACTACCTTGTTCTTGTGGCCAAATTTGCCAAGTGCAGTTGAAACAAAGGTATTTCGGACTTTCTTCAGTTGAAAGTATGACTGGTTTTTTTATTATGTTTTCGTACACATGGCGAAAAAGGGCAACTAACAGTATGGGAGGACAACCTGACGAGGAAAAGAAGGGGTGTTATATTAAGTTATGGGACAGAGACATTGGGAGGTACATATATGATCTGTTGATACTCATCGCGTACTTTTAGTTCACCCATAAACGTTGACGCATTTATTTCAAATTATCAGGAGTTCCAGCATTAGACAGCAAACATGTATCACTTTCTTGATTACCAACTTTCTCACCATTTATTAGTAGGATAATTTAAATTAATTTCACCACATCTCTGCTTGTCATATACTAATAATTACTTTTCCACTCCGCTCCTCCTTCCTTTAAAATATTTTGAATAGTGTTTTTAATTCACAAAGGTGAATATGTAGAGCACTTCGCTTGGCAAGAGATGCGTGATAAAAGATTTATTTCACTGAGCCTCAAGTAGCTTGCCGGTCAATAACAGCCACGCCCGCATAGCTGCGCCCAATACTCATACACGCAGGCAATATACCCCACTGGTCCGTGCGTGGATTATATACTTCTACCGAGGCTAAGTTAGTCGACCCATCGTCCCCGCCGACTACAAACAACAACCCGTTCACTGACGCAACTCCAGCGTTGCGCCGACACATGCTCATATCGGCTACGGATCGCCATTGGTTCAGGTCCGGATTGTAACATTCGACACTTTTACGAACATGTGGCCCGTCATGGCCGCCAATGGCGAACAGAAGGCCATCCGCAATTCCGACACCGGCGCCACTACGGCGTGTACTCATTTCTGCGACCATGTACCATTCATTAATATTCGGATTGTAACACTCTACAGAACTCAAGCAGTGGCGCGAAGCGCCGTCGTATCCACCCACGGCGTATAAAAGTCCGTTCAAAACGCCGACTCCAACGCTGCTTCGACGTGTGCTCATCGACGTAATGGAGCACCATTCGTTCATTTTAGGATCGTAAACTTCGCACGTATTAAGTCCCGTAGTCCCGTCAAAACCGCCAATCGCATACAGAAACCCATTTAGCACTGCAGCGCCTAGCGTGCTCCGACGCGCTTCCATAGATGCGGCAGGTCGCCATTGATCTTTAATGGGGTCATAACAGTCCACAGTGCGCACGCGCAGCGAGCCGTTGAAGCCTCCGACAGCATAGATAAAGCTGTCAAGGACCGCTACGCCTGCTCTACAGCGCCGCGAATTCATCTCCGCTACAGGGTACCATTTTTCCCCCTTGAAATCATAACACTCCACACTGCAAAAGAAGAAAGAGTATACCATGAGCTACTTGAACTGTAATGCGGAAATCACATAGGACCTAGTTTCCATACTGTTAGGTGGAAGAGAATACATGACTTCCTCTATCGCAAGTACTTGTAAGACCTGTTTTGTTTACGCTCCACAACTTATTCTATCACAGGCACAAATATTTATCTTTTCCTAACTTCTATCCCCCCTCACTCTTTCAGTTATCTGGCAGTTAAATCCTGCAACTCTCTGCTGGTCGATCTCATAGAAGTATAAAAAAAATTCAAGAAAATAGACCAGCCTTTTTAATATCAATGCTTCTAAGAGATTTAATTATAATCCTCCAGGCTATAACTAAAACACAATAGATATTTCTTTTGCCTGTAATTTTTATATTCAGTTCTCTTTTACTCTTCATATATATATATATTTAAGCTATCTTACTCTTTTTTTTCTTTTTTAAATGTAGGGGTTAGGTCTCAATTGGGACGAGAGTTCTGTTCCTTCTCCCTGTCACAGCTCCCAATTATTTTTGATTTTTCACTTTTCCTTTGTAATCTTCTTTTGTGACAAATTAAATAAACTAAACTAAACTAAACTAAAATACATCATAGTTGCAACTTTTCTGGCAATATTACTTGAGCTTATTATAAATATGATGTATGTATGTATGTACGTACTCATGATGTGTGTGCAGGTGTGTTTGCATGTAAACATGTATGTACATGACAGGACAATAATCTATTGCAGGTTACACCCAAGCAGAAGCTGGTACTCAATTATACAGCAGTCAACTGGAACAAGTCAAGTCAAGTGCCTTGCTTAAGGACAAAAAATTTTTAAGTTTTTTTAATGCCAGAGTCCCCCCTACAACACTGTCTTATTTCATTATGCATCATAGTATTAATTTGTTTACATTACAGGGAATTTGCAATTCATCTCAGAAAATTTTAACTTTCTGATCTGTTCCTTGATTCTCATCACCAAACCAATAATTTTGGTAACCATATGGTAGGGAGAAGATTGATGTTGATACCCTGACTGGGCTGAAAGGGTTAAGTTCCACAATACTGACCTTCGTATTGCCTTAGGAGCCTGGCCTCCAACAACAAACATAACTTTGGGCAAACCAATGGGTGTCCTGGGACGAGTTCTGGGTGACTGCAGTGTTGCGCGTTCCTCACTGGTAAGCAGATGATACTTTAAAGCCTCTATCAGAAAATCTTTACATGCAACATTGTTCTTGATGAATGATTCTGTTTCCACTCGTCCCACAAGGTATTCACGTGAAAGCAAGGGAAGGCGCACATGTTCCATCAGTTGCGACAGACATTCTTGTCTGGGTTCTGGATCGTACTGGACCCATGCAACCACAGCTTCAAACACCTAAAAAGTACAAAGTGTAAAAATGTAAATGCTGCTGGTGTACAGCCAGAATACAAAGTTGGCAAACATTTGGTCATATAATTAGTACTCGAGTTGCTTAAATGGTTGCTTAATTTTTCTATGCATTGATCTAAGAAAGTATTATAAAAAGAAACAAATTTCAATGTTTTGAATCATCTTTCACAACAAGTTCAAGATCCTGTGAAGGCTTGAAAATCACCAGGGCATATCAAGCCCAGTAGTAGTATATCTTCTGCATTTTGTTTAATTTTATGTTTTTATTTATTTTTTCCTTTTTTATTTTGAGTTGCTTAAGCAACACTGGCATCAGTAGTGGAGCTGCTTAAAATTTCATTGAATTTGAGTACAGTTGCTTACCGGTATAAACGAGTTGCTTATAAAAAAAAACTGTGTATTCCACACTTTACTGTAATAACAATTTTACATACAGCCATACATAAATTGGGTATTTGGTTAAACAGAATAAATGAAATGTTTCCTTGTGGAATAAAATTTATTAAAACATTTTATGCTATGGACAAATTTCAGTATGACAAAATTGCTTACATTTTCTGACCTTACCAGCATAGTATTATAACCTAATAAGTTGCTTCATAAATCAAAAAAGCATGACACAGTAAAGTACTTATCAAAGATTTGAGCCAGTTGTTATTTTTATCCAATACTTTAGAAGTAATACATGTATGTCTTAGTAAGGCCTACTGTACATGCATTTCAAATGTCACACTCACTACTGTACAGTATGTGTACCATGTTGAAATTAATAGAATTTGAAGCAGCAGTAGCAGAGCAATGGCATGCCACAGGTTTCAAATGTTGAATTAAATTCTGTCACACCAAATGCAAAATGCAGAAAAAGCAACTGTCAAAAAAGGGCAGAAAAAGCAAAACATACTGTAAAGTTTTCATAATTTATGAATTGAGTTTGACACAGCAGTGGCTCAACATTTGAAACCACACTGTGTTACTGCTGTGTAGCACAGCAGAAGTTGTCGGGCTTACTTGCTGTGTTGAACTAAACTGAAGTTGCTGTACCAAATGATTTCAAATGTCATGCTACTGCCGTGCTAATGTCGAAGCTTATTCCTGAATTTAGTTGGGCACGGCAGTGGGGCAACATTTGAAATAGGTCTTAGATAACGTATGGTTCATGAATGTGAACTTTTGCCACCAGCCACAGAAATCCCCCAAGCTATTCGCAATCCACATATCAAGTTCAAACTTTCAGTTGGTACTAATAAATAATATTATTGTTCCATATTGTATGAAATCACGGACTCATCCTGTTTGAAGCCCATAGATGCATTAATTTATGCTTAAAATTATGCTAAAGAGTCAAAATATAAAGAATGATATAGCTAGAAATTTCCCAACATATACAGTAAAACAATCAAGCTCTAGTACAAACAATGTTTGCAAATGGCAGTAGTTTGAAACACATCCTGTAATTTATACCTTCTCCTCTGATGGTACAGTCAACTGATCACTGGAGATCATCTCGACAACTTGCATGTTGGGAAGCTGCAGAAACTCATCACCAGGTACCACCTCGCTGAAGTGCTGCTCAGCAAATGACTGAGCTGCAGCAAGTAGCTCAGGGCAGATGTGCATGTCAGCAAATGCTCTGATGCCCAGACAGTTGCTGGGATGAAGTTGAGCTTTTAGGAAGTCACAACATGCATCTCGTACGTCAGTAAGCTGTAGCAGATTTGCAGCTGGCAGTAACACCTTAGTAATGATTAATGTTACACCTGAATTAGCATAAGACTATAGTTTCATCATCTATCAAGGGATATTTCAGAAAATATACTATTAGGTATCCTTAATGTTCATGAAATCAATGCATTTTGGAATTCCAAATTATTTTATGGGGGAGGGAGAAGTAATTCTTGGCCTGAAAGTTCCAATGCAAGGGGGGATTTCTGCTACCGAATTTCCAGATGGTAAGGGAGTTGCTTCAAAATTCCAGTGTATGTGGGAAATGGCAATCGGAATTTTCAAATGCATAAAAGGCAAGAACATCAGTCCTGTCCATGGTGGGTATAGACTCATGCATGTATCTTCTAGAACTCCCCATTGATCACAGTCATAAACTAAAGAATGTTTCATCATAACAATAATGCCAAGTAATAATAAATAATAATAATAATAATACAGTAAATATATTATAATAATTATAACTTACAAAAGAACAAACTTTCCAATTTATTTACCAACTATCAACTGTCTATGGTTGAAGTACAAATTAAAGTAAACTAGTTAGCAGATCTTGAAGAATTGTCTTGTTTGCAATCACATTTTAAACACAATAAAAATAATTATTTTATTCAGGGTTCATACTCTCTGGAACTTTTCAAATTCCTTGACTTTCCATGACCTTTTCCACAACCTTTTTATGTTTTCCATGACCTCATTTTCACAAAGGGTAACATAATTATTAAAAAGTTATCATTTTTTACCCTAATAAGGAAGGCTGACTTATAGTACGAGTCGGCTTACACACTGGGATTTACAATAATTTTATTATATGTGAAAATATCTTGGCTTTGCTATTTTCAAGCATAGTTGATGATTGCGGTGAAAAGTGACTGATTTTGCATTATTCTGAAATATATTACATAGTTCAGTGGTTTTTCTCTCAAACGTTTAAACTGGAAAACTCAGTCCTATTCCTTTTCCATGACCTAAGCTAAAAAATCCATGACCAAAAATAAAATTCAATCACTTTCCAGGCCTGGAAAACAAATTTCAAAAATTCCATGAATTTCCAGGTTTTACATAACCCATCTGAACCCTCTTACAGTATTAACCAACCTGCACATTATCTTCAGTGACTTCAATCTCAGCAGTGTATGCAAAATCAACAAGAAGCTCAAGGGCAGTACTGTCAATCTCCCGCAGGGTGACAACATTCTGTCTGCTCTCCGACATCTCCCCTGTGAACATGGCAAAGAAGTAAGGGCTCGCTGATGCTAGGACAACCTTGTGGGCAGCCAGCTCCAGGGTACCAGCCTTCAACACAACGTCACACAGCTGGTTCTGTTTTCGAAGAGAGCACATCACTTGGAATGCCTTGTTACAGTGGTTGGGGTTCCGATATGGAGGCACAACAACCTTCTCTTCAGCTTCTGGATTTGCCATTGCAGTCTCCATTCTGATGAACAAAGTGCTGGGGAAAACCTGGAGAGTCTTACAAATGGAAATAGAAAATTTAGACTACATGTACAAACATGTACATTGTATTTATATAGTTATACAACCATGTAAAGTACTGTTCAGTTTCCATTGCATAATTTTCATGTGGATTTCAAGGATCTTATTAATAGTGATATCTAATGGTCCCTTGAATTTTCCAAATGCTTTTTGTTTCAGATTTGGGTTCATATCCAAATTACTAAGAGGATAAGGGGAAGAAAAGGAGAGAAAGAGAAAAAGAAATTAAGAAGAGGTGAGTTTGTAAAACAAGAAAATAAACTGGCCTGGCCTAACAATTGAATTGTAGCAGAATGGTGGACTCATTTTGAGATTGTGGATTTAGATTGAAGCAATCAATAGATTTGGCTATGCTGTTTCCCCCTTTCCCCATCCCCCTTCCCTTCCCC
>JANRMR010197802.1:0-10140 GCA_025434825.1 Bergia sp. 'catenularis'
GCTAAAGCCTGCGTCAGACCCGTGCGATTCGGTGCGATTTAGAATGCATGCGATAAAAATTGCATGTGGTCGCTTTCGTCACAGGAATCCGCACACATAAGCGACAACGAGCGATTTCGATCATTTGAGAGTCAAAATGGCGGCTGTAAACTTGAATGTTGTGTCTTCACTGCTACTATTTTTGTTGAGATGACTAGTTTACAACAAGAAAGTTGTGCAAAATACGTGTTGCCAGTATGATGTGGCCAATGTGTTCTGGTTCAAGGCAAATAGTAGTTAAAGCACCCTAAGTCGGTTTGCCAATATGCAAAAGGCATTTTGGACAAGCATTTGCTCGAAGATTGTGGCTACCATATTCAGGAAAATTTGCATCAAACAGACATTGCATAGTTTCCCATAGCGAAACCTTTTCTTGTGGTTTTACTGTCATTCATGAGTTGATGCCGCCATCTTGATTCCGAAAACATCGACACGTGATTGCTAAGTCATGTCTCATTGGTAGTTTCGAGAATTTCAGTCGTATTTTATTGCGTGTTCACCACACACCTTTGCGACAAGAAGCGATTACGTGCGATTACATACGAAAAAATCAAACATGTTTGATCGGTGCAATTTCAATCGCAAGCGAAAAAAATTCCGTCGCAGGCAACCGCACACGGTGCGATCACATGCGATTTTTATCGCATGCGTTCAAAATCGCACCGAATCGCACAGGTCTGCGGCAGGCTTAACCGCTTTGATTGCAGTGATTATAATACTTTAATTAGCATTATCATTAAGGAAAAATTGTGCTGCCAATATAAAGTATTCTACGGTTTTGCAGCACACGTCAGTAATAAGAAAATCGTTAACGATATTTGGTTTCAAACTTGATCTTTCATTTATCTGCCGTCAAAACTAGAAAAGGTTCAAACAGTAAAGTTGCACACAAGCTTATGCATAGCTGCCGTAATCAGAAAGTTTGCGCCAGTTACTTGTTCTATGTTTCCCAATACTCATTCTTCGCATATTTCAAACAATTCTCAAAATTTACTTATTTGGTCCCGTCCACACGTATCCGGATATTTTTGAAAACGGAGATTTTTTTCTGCGTTTTCAAAAAAATTCGCGTCCACACGTAGCGTATTCGAATCGTTTTCGCCCGTCCACACGAGAACACTGAAACGATGGAAATACGATAATGACCCTTATAAACCATGCGCGATGTTGGTAGTGTGGATCCTATGACGTCATCGTATTTGAGAACCTCCGTTTTCGTCCGTTCACACGAAAACGATAAGCCGGAGTTTTCAAAAAAAATCCACTCTGGAGAGCGTTTTCGAAAACCTCCGTTTTCGGTGCTCGAAAACTCCGTTTTACGTGTGAACGGAAGGCCACAACGGAGAAAAAATCTCCGTTTTCAAAACTATCCGGACACTCTTCACCGAAATATTGTTCTCTTATATTATATTCTGTATTGGACCCTGTAAGCACGTTAAGGTACCGAAATGTGTCTTTAAAAACTGTAAATATTATCACTATTTTGTTAGTATTATTAATAAAAAGAATAAGAATAATAATAGTAATAATATTATCTTTATTATTATTATTATTATTATTATTATTATTATTATTATTATTATTATTACCATTATTACTACGTTTACGAGGTTAGCACAGTTGGTAAGATCTCTGACTGCTAACCAAGAGGCCTCGAATTCAAACCTCGGCCTGATCAAGGGTTAAACTTTGGACAACCTTCTTTCACCATACTGTCCGTTGACAGGGACGTTAAGCCGTTGGCCTAGTCTCTCGACGTTCTATCAGGGAACTTAAAAGAACCCACACACTTATCGAAAAGAGAAGGGTAATCCTGGTGTTGTGGCCTGCTTTTAAAATATTGCAGTGGCAGCCATTGCCGCCGGTCACTGATATGACGGTAAAGCGCATTGAGCCTTTACGTGAAAAGCGCTATATAAGCACCATAGTTTATTTATTATTATCATTATCGTCATCGGTTATCGTTATCGTTGTCATTGTCGTTGTCGCTGTCGTTGTCGTTGTCGTTGTCGTTATCGTTATCGTTGTCGTTATCGTCGTCGTTGTCGTTGTCGTTGTCGTTGTCGTTGTCGTTATCGTCGTCGTTGTCGTCGTCGTTATCGCTGTCGTTGTCGTTGTCGTTGTCGTTGTCGTTATCGTTGTTGTTATCGTCGTCGTTGTCGTTGTCGTTATCGTTATCGTTGTCGTTATCGTCGTCGTTGTCGTTGTCGTTGTCGTTATCGTTATCGTTGTCGTTATCGTCGTCGTTGTCGTCGTCGTTATCGCTGTCGTTGTCGTTGTCGTTGTCGTTGTCGTTGTTGTTATTGTGATTGTGATTGTGATTGTGATTGTTATTGTTATTGTTATCGTTATTGTTGCCTTTTATCTAACGCATTTATAAACTTACAAAGGTTCATCTGAGTTAACTGGCAGGTCTTCCGGTACATCTATATTGTGTGAATCACTCGTCATCTTTCTTTCTTCAGCTTCAAAAAAAGAAAACAGATGCGAAATAGCAATGAAAATAGTTCTTTATTTGTTTAGATATACATTCAGTTTTGCACAGAATTTTCTTAAAATTCCGATGCCCAAGTGTATTCAAAAATTCGTCACTTTGTTTAACAAGAAGAGCTTATTTAACCCTGTCATATCTTTTTTCCCTATCACAGACCGGGGGAAAGGGGTGACGTACATACCCCCACCCCCGCCCCACTACATCTTTCACATAACAATACTTAGTGAATTAACCCCCTTTACGCTCTTGTATCGAGCTATACAGGCCCAAGGCTGAAAAAGTGTCAGAAAAGTGAACATTTGCCCGAGACAGAGCCGAGGGCGAATGTAAAACTTTGAAGACACTTTTTCAGACGAGGGCCTGTATAGCTTAATACAAAAAGTAGCGAAGAGGGGGTTTATTTATTTTATGATTACAACAATAATTTTCTCATTTGGAACGGCAAAGCGCGCGCGATAAACGCAATGAAAAAAGAGGCAAAATCTGTTGAGTTCTTTGTGTTTTGTGGTATTGAATTATAAACTAGCTCCGTCTTCTTTTCCTTTGTCTCCGTTCCCAGCTCAGAAGCTGAGTTTTCGGCCATTACACAGCAAAAACAACCGAAAATAAAACAATTTTAATTGCTTGTCAGCGGTTGCAGATATTACCCCTGCTGTATCGAAAACTATTGGCCCTGCCAGCGTGCACACTTGATCCATTCTGATCAATAGCATCGTGCATTTTCACAAGGAAAATTATTGTTGAAATATAATATATAATAGTTTTTCCGGCTATTATTCCTCATATGTGTAGCCAAACGCTTATATATTTATAAAGGAACTTAGTTTGTATCAATCAGTACCTTTTGTTGAGTTCGTGAGTATTTACTTATTTTTTATTTATTTTTTTTTTATGAGAAACGATTTGTTGTCTTCTGTACAATTCAAATTTGTGTTATATGTGGGGAGATATGCACACATCACTTACCCACCCACACAGGGGCAGTGAGCAGAAAGAACCGACCCATCTTCTTTGAGAACCAGCCAACAGTATGTTAGCCTATCATCAACATGGGTTCTTTCTCTCTCGGTTGGCTTTATGCTAAATTTCAATAAATTGTAACTGTAGAATATTGTTTTGTTCGTCTGGAGGTTTTGTACGTGGCCACTCCCGTGATGTCCGTATCCTTCCAGGGACTTGTTGGCCCTCAATTAGATACGCATACATATCTCCCCTCATATAGTTTGGCAAGAATGAAAAGTCGATTGTCCAGTCTGATTTAAGCGTGTATGGCTCAGGAATTGCTCCATCCGTTGTCAAATGTTTTGATGTTACGTCGGTCTTGTTTGCTTGCTCATTGTTCAAGGCTTCGATCCCAAGTTCGTGAGCTTTAATTGCCAAATCCAAAGCTGTTCGCGAAGTGTTTTCGAAACCGAGATTCCACGAACTTGCAAGTATGTTCCGGCTCCATAATTCGAAGAAAACTACAGAAATTCAGCTACAAAAACTAATCCAATTAATTACCCCGCTTCGACCTCGCTTTCATGCTAGAATAACAACTCGACCCAGGCCGTCCGGCAATACGAAACTTGTCTGTTCAGCGTCTATTGGAACGGCTAAGCGCGCGCGATGAACGTAATGAAACAAAAAGGCAAATTTTGTTAAGTTCTCTGTGTTTTATCGTATTGGATTATTAACTAGCTCCGTCTTCTTTTCTTTTGTTGCTTTTCCGAACCAAGAAGCTGAATTTTTGGCCATTACACAGCAAAAACAACCAAAAACAAACAATTTAAATGCTTTCAAGTGATTACAGTTATTGGCCCTGCTGCATCGAAAAACTGGCCTTGCCAGTGTGCATCGCGTGATCGATCCTGACCAATAGCATCGCGTGTTTTTACTATGAAAATTATTGTTGAATTATAAATTAGCCACACAGCGTGTAACAATAGTACAAAAACTTCTCAGCGTTTCGGTTAGCCTGTTTTACCAATATTGTTTGACATTTCCTATTCAAAATCAAACACTACCTTATCCTCTTCAAAAAAAAATTACCTTACCGTACCGCTATTCAAACTGTATCATTCCTGCACCAACAAAGACGCAAATAAAAATTCACAAGGAAGCAAGTAATCACAACATAATATACTTTCTGCGTCACTCAATCTCTTCACCAGTTTGTTTTCTGTCAATTGTTCTGTGCACCACTTCACTCTCTTAAAAAGTGAAATAAGATTTTAACGACGGCAAACCATCTTAACAGCCTGTTTGGCAAACTTAAAAACAGAAAATTTATCAACAGTGGACAGACGTGAACAGAACAAACCTGACAGTGTTTTTGACGGCGACTAAATTTGATTGCAGTGATATTGTGAAAGTCTTTTAATTCACTGCTCCAGGATCGAACAAAAATAAATAAACTTGTTCTTAAAAGATGCAAACCTTAAGATCATCAGATGGCAAAAGGTACCGATGAGAGATTTTTTGCTGGATTTAGACTGCTTTTAATATTCTTTTGATGTGATAAATAGCATCAAAGTGTAATTCTTGAGAAAGAGAAACGGTTCACTGATTCAGCGGTGAAACATATACAAATCGCTTTGCGATATCCCTGATTTTCGGAACTACAGACAACCTTATTGTTAACTTATTTTGATGTATGTTTCGGATATACTATAACAAAACCTGATATTTTAAAAAATCACTTAATTTTTATTGCAAAATCACACATATATTGTTGTAAAATGGGTGAGAAAATTCCCACGTTATCAAATTATATACATCTTATCAATATCATTAGAAGTATAGAGAAGACCATTGCTTTTAATACCAACACAATAGATCGCTATAACAACAAATGGAAACCTTTCTTATTGCACACATAGATATGTTGCCCATGCCTTTACCTCGTGTAGCTGATTCTCTCTAATTACCAGTACCTGAGCTATATTTATGTTAATGAATATTTATCATTGTCAAATTTTGTAAACAAGAAGCTGTACTATGTTAATAAGTATTGCAAGGGAAAAAAAGATACCCTTTGCTTTGACGTTGAGTAAATCAGTAATTACTAGATTAGCTTAAAATTAGAGATAGGGACATCGGAATGTCAACTTTGAATTGATCTAAAACGGAGGTAACACGATTAGCCAAAGCTCCACGAGCACCCATCCCCCCTCCTTCCTCTTTTGGGCCCTAGCTCAAGAAATGCGAGATACAGACAGTGTATGCGAAAGCGCTAATATCAACAGAGTCATATCAAAGAAAAACACGTTCTGAAAGTGGTGAACTTTAGCAATTTTTCAACCTTCAGCAGCGTATTTATAGCCGGTAATTGAGATTTGACATTGACAAATATCTATTAAATTTTAAGCTTTGACAAGTGACGTCCTTTGGTCAAGCCAGTTCCGCCCAATTTCAATTCCGCGTTGTTTGTATTGTAATTTACTTGACAAAACCTGACCAAGTGCGCCAGAAATCGCAACTTCTCGTTCTATAAAAACATGAAACTCGAATATCGATTCTTCACAAGATTAATTTGTGCAGATACAGATTAAAAAGAAATTGACTGCTGGCATGGTCGGAGCTTGCTATAGTACTATGTACCTAAATAAAAAGGTACAGAAAATTTATAAAGACAGTTGTTTATCAACCAATTCCGCAAATCAATTATTTTGACATTCACGACTTTCAATCTAACAGTTTACTTGCAATCTACAAATTACATCGAAGAAAATGACTTACCTGTCACTCGATAGCAATCAGAGAATCAGTTGGTGGTAGCGAGTGGCAGTTCACTTTCTGTCTCGTTCATGTTTTTCGAATATTCTCCAATTCGCCGGTACAGTTTATATGCCCAAAGACTACGCATACAGTGCGTGACCAGCTGATCGGATTGTGATCCGATTTCCGCACCCACTCCTATTGTTCATACTGTCAAAAATCTGACAAGCGCGCTGCCAATCGTATTTTTAAGTGTTGGATAGCGGCGGTTCCGTTCCTGGCCACAAGAGCATAGATTAAGCCTATTTATTATGGACTAAGAATTTCATATTTCGGTGCTTGGGAGACAATGTAGATATCTTGTAGCTTTATTTGCCCAACCCTTTATGCAAAATATTACCAAAGCACTATATTTTACTTTTTAGATCACAATGTAACGTGGTAAAAAAATATTCTCGAAGTAGAAGTACTTCAATGAGAAAATACTAATAAAAGCAGTGAACTCCTTTTAACGTGTACATAGATACAAGGCAATTGAAAATGTTTTATCATTGGTAAGACTGATTATTTTCACTTCTCCATACGTAGTATGGAGAGAGGAGGGGGGGTCGGGGTCTGGGAGAATGGCGGAGGGGCGGGTGAGTTAGCACATTAAGCCCATAAAAGTGACAGAGGATGACAATACAAACATTCATCTGTCAAATAACTCAAATAACTGTAAAGAAATTTAAGTTAATAAACTTTTGTTAATTTCTTCTTTTTATTTCTCGAATACTGATTGTTCACTCACTGAGTCAGCTGTCGTAACAAGCCATGACTTACAACCCACAGAATACGAGTCTTGTGGGCTTGCTTGCTCAAGTCAGAAGTTCAACAAACAGTTTTAAAATACGCTTGGCTATTTTAACAAACAACAAACAAACTAACAAACAAACAAACAAATCGAAATTATTTTGACATTTGTTTATTTTAGTTATGAAGTGTAATCAAGACTAAGCGACTTTTGTTTGTATACGAATTTTATACAAATATTTCCTCCTTTGTTATTTAAATTTCTTATGCTTGTGCTTATGCTTATTTCACACGTGTGAACCAGGCTTTACAGAAAGATCACTCCGAGTGTGCTCATTTTAGCCAATCATTTGCAAGTCAAGAATAGATTCACAAATCTCAAGAACTGAGGTGATTTCACAATGTTTCTGTTACTAATACTTCATTTCAGTTCAGTTCACTTTTTGCGACTTGAATGTGCAACGGAAGCGCCGATCAAAGCAGTTTGACAGATCACTGCTCGCCTTTTTCAAAAAGGAGCTGGATTTCTTCCTTGATGAATGCCCTTTTGTGGACGACTCTAGCAATTGCGCCTTGACGCCGCAGTGAAACCAGGTTAGCCGGATGTGCCACAATTGAAAAAGACTCTCGTAGAAATATATCAATGTCTGCTCGGACTGATTTGTACGAAGAAATTTTGTAAATCTGACCATTCGTTTGATTTTTCTTCCGCAAATTAGTATACAATTTCTTCAGACACTAGTTTAGCTCGCTTGGCTCCATTTCCTCAATTCTGGTCTGAAAGTTTGTTTGTTGTCCAAACCGCTCTGTAATTACAGTTGATCCCCGATAAGTCGAACCTTCAGTAAGTCGAACTGCCCGCTCGCTCAAACTTATTCTTACTTCCCTTCAGGTACTTTTCTTTATAATTTTACCCTCGATAACTCGAACCTCATTTTTACGGAGGAATGAGCCATAACATTCTGCACCGGAAGACTCAATTTAATCTCATTTATATTTCTAGTCTGTGAAGCTCTCAAGAATTATTGACAGCAATAGAGTGGCTGCTAAACGCCAGGGACTGTTGACAGAATATTTTTCTAAATAACTACTAAGTTTTTAAAAATATATGTACTCCTGAAGAGCAGCCAGTGTTTTCTTTTGTTTTCAAAAATTTTACATTGAAGAAGAGCTTATCGTTGAAAATTCTCATTCCGTATTTTGTCGCTTTCTTCGTGTTTTCTGGAATGGCACTGACGACCAGATTTGTTATTTCGTCGTCCGTCATCTCGACAATGTGAGACTCCGCCATTTTGGATGTTTTCACAACAACTGGTATAATTATATTATACCTTTAGTAAAGCAACCAATCAGAAACCTGTATTTACATTAGACCTTGGGTTGATTTAGTACAAATGTATGTATGTATTTGCTTCGATAGACAAAGCGACTGAATTTTGATGCCGTGCCTGCATTTGGTTTACTTCGGCTGTGTATGAACCGTTAACCAACACGGAGACCAAAATGTGATTGGTGCCAAGTGTCCTGCATGTAACACTGTAATAACGGGTCACTTTGACTGTAAACTTGTGAACATGTAAAATTATTTTACATGTTGTGCGGTCTGCAGTGAGCAGACCAACATCGGTGGAAAAAGAGGAACAGCGGCAAGTGTCTTACATGTAACAACAACAACAACAACAACAACAACAACAACAACAACAACAGTTTATTACCAGGAATATAGACAAGTACAAGTTACAGTACGAAAAATAATGAAACTGTTTATGATAAAAGATACTTAGAATAACAAAGCTAAACTAGCAGAGTATCTATGATCATTATTCAGTTGCATGCTCGAGTATAGAAACACACAAAACACTAGGAAAGTAGAATAATACTAGAACGACAAGGAAATAAAATAAAATGATGGTCGTTATGGAACTAAGTTTCTTAATATGGCAAATCTAAAAGGTTACACAGAGTTGGGAACCCCTCAGATTTACAGCGCAAAATATTCAGATATCAATTAAGTATATGTCTGTATAAGATTTTCTTTAAGCTGGCTCTTAAACTATTTAATAAACAGCGATTTTAAATTTCCATGCAAACCACTCCAGAGCATTGCACCTTTATGACGTACATTAAATTTTCCATAGTTCGTTCTTGCTCTAATTAAATAATAATAAGATTTGGACGCAACTATGTCTAGAGGATATGGATTGATAATAGCTATTGAAAACTGAAGGCAGCGAGTTATTCTTAAACTGACACATAAACAGAGCATTGTAAATACATAATATCTGACAATTTTAAGATTTGAAATTGCTTAGAGAGAGGAGAGTGCTCATCAACTTTTGAAAAGGACGTTATGCGCAAGGCTTTCTTCTGCAAAGTTTAGGTTTAATTTTTGAGGGATAAGTATTACCCAAACAATTAGACAACAAGTTAAAGAGGTGTAGGTCAAAGAACAACAAAGCTGCTATATAATTTGTTGATTAAGATAGTAGCGTAATTTAGAAAGAAGACCTATTCCCCTTGATATCTTTTTTTACCAATCTCATAGATATGCAATTTCCATCTGGTCTAACATCATCATAGCGGATCAGTTTGATTGTAAACTTGATTTGTGAATTCACAATACGAGAAAACATATTTAAGATATATCTGTGTCACCCATTTATTGTGTAGTTTGTACCAAGTATATGTCGAAATTGCGCTGTTATTGGATTTCTCTGGAGACCTGTCACAACGATGGAGAATAAAAGTCTGCAGGGAGAATAATGTTTGCAGGCTTACGTAAGTACACGAAAAGAAATGCTTCGCAGGAACACAAGCCGAAAGCGAGTCTTTCTCTCACTTCTTGTTTTAAATCACTCAAATCACTCGGTCCTTTCTATTCCAGTCGATATTTTTTTTATCACATCGCATTAAATAAACAAGTGCAACGAGGCTTAAAGGAGATTTATCTCCGCACTTTACGTTAGAATAAATGGTGTTTAAGGTACCATAAAAAGTTACAGAACTTAGAGATTTTTAGGGAAGCCGCATATGTCGATTTGCTCCAAAAGAAACGCCAGACCGACGTTTGAGGGAGGTGTGAAGGTGATGGGAGGGGGGGGGGGGGGGGGTTATTG
>JANRMR010197813.1:1666-19119 GCA_025434825.1 Bergia sp. 'catenularis'
TGAAAAGGTTACAATTTACCAGCATTAGTCATTACTGTCGATAACATGATTTAAAACAGCTGCGATAAAATCAGTTTCCTTAGCATAATTAACTCAAAAAATAATATCGGGTAGCTTTTTTTAAATAGCTAAGTTTGGATATTGGATGTTGAGTTTCTTTTTGTGAAAAATGAAAACCAAAGAATAGAAACCAAAAGAAATTGACCATGCGCTTGAAAGGTACTTGCAATCATATACAATATCGTTCGGATAGGAGATAGCATTTTTGTGTAGCAAGCATTGTAAGCATAAACAAACACAGTTCACAAAAAAAATGTGCTTCGCGGGGAATTAGACTGAGTTTCGAAAAGGTAACTCGGTAGAAGAACAGAATTCTATGATAATCAATTACTAAAGATACTATTCCTTTTTTATGGGATAAGAGCGTTTACAGTTTGGAAGGCTAAATCATATCCATAACCAAAACGCTTGTACATCGTCTTAAAACAACAATGAAAGGAACATATGTACATTACAATAGATTGTGTCTATCTATGCCGCTTGTTCGCTGGCGAAAATTCATGAAGGAGGGTTTCGTCGACTGGTATTGCTGCTGGCTAACAAGGTTATTTATTGCTGCAATTTAATGTCTTTAATCTAAGTTAGTCTGAGTAACCCAATTATCACAGATAAATTAAGAAAATTTCAAAGCGTCATAACGGTGATAAATAAAGCTTCTGGAAAGTTTTTTTGAGGTGAATTTCCTTATTCAATACGTATTTCATTTAAAATGTTTATAAATCTTTAGCTTTTTCAAAGTGATTAACATTTAAATAGTGCTTCCGTGAGACGAAAACAACTCTGAGTAACGATTAAAGATGTGTCTTGTCACACCACAATATTGAATACAGAGAAATAATTATATGTTAATCTGTGTTGAAGTAGAATTTAATAACAACTATATATGACAAGCATGTTTGAAATCAAGCACTTTACGCTCCTATTAGTCAGAAAAAAAAGTTCTCTGGAAGTCTCAGTTTTTTTGTGCCCATTATGACCAAGCATAAGAAAAGTGTGGGCCTCGCTATATTCGGATAAAGGTTTCCAAAGACGAAGTTCCTTAATGTGTTCCTTAATGTGTGTACTGTCATTATTTGTTGCAAACAAAAACCTCATATTTAATACATGAAAATTAAACAAAACTCTGAACATAAATCTTTTTGTTTTTGTTCTAAAGTTTTGAAAGAATGAAATCATGAGATTAATCTGAGCATTAAATAAGACAGTGCTGCAATTAATAAAACAGTGCTGCAATGTGAATTAAACAAAACATTGTGAAGCTAATTAATTAAAGTATTAGCAGTGTTGATGGGTTGAGCCTATAATCTGATTCAATAACTAGCAGCTTCAAAAACATAATTTGTCTTTGTTTCTGAAAGTTTAGGCTTAACTTTGTGAGGTTTGTTATCATATAGTAAGGGGATTATGCAGTGGCAATGACAGTTTGCGCTGTCTTAGCCGTGAGCAGTGTAACTTTGTATCAGATAAAAAAAAAGTAAAAAGGCTTACAAGTTGCATTACAGCTCATGTCATTGTGTAAATAGATGTTTCCGCAGTTCCTATAATTATATGCGGGAATTTGTGAATCGCTGAAACAATATTGACCCTTATGCGAAGTCTTAAAAATATTTATAGGTGCACCTATTTTCAAGAAACATTATTGTTGACATAAGCACGATTATTTTCGTTCAAAGTAAAGTAACTTGATGTACTTTTCAATACTCACTCGTACCAGATATACAACAGCAATCCAAGCCTTTACTGAGAAACTGTACTGTTTGTTGGCGCGGCAGGAATACATTTGGGGCCTTTGGTGTTGACTTGCATGATCAATAACAATGCTTTGCTAAAGCATCGAATAGGAAAGTTCTCCCAGTTTGTGAAGTTTAATAAAAATTCGCAGTTTAACATTCGTACGCTATCTCAATTTATTGATTTGCTTATTGTTTTTAAAATAAAGAGATAAACTCAAATATATCTAAGAATTATTTCATCCCGCATTTTCATATTCTAAGAAGTAAAACGGTGTGATTAGTACATAACGTTACGACTAGATTGAAGTTATCACTAAGAAGATCTCAATTTTCTTATGACCTGCGTCTGTTTTTGTGCACCATAATTTCAAGAAAAAAATAAGAGTGAAATATTATAAAGCCACATGCGGGGCTCAGGGAAATTTATTTTGTACGAACTCCAGCCTTTTAATCGCCAGGAATTGTTCTTTATGATTGGTTGTGTTTTATTTTTTCCATACAGTATGGTTTTAAGATATTTAGAAACGAGCTAACAAAGCTGATCTCCCATCAGAGCAGAGTAGTTAAGACACAAGTCCTACAATTACCGCATAATCTGTATAAAATACTTGGTTTAGTTTTGATAAAATGATATAAGATGTACACCGTACTCTGCTACATCGTGTTGGTATGGATTACATGTTACTTCAGCGAGTTGTTTCGTAATTATCAATATCTCTATTTCACCAATTTGGTTCTACATTCTACAGATTGATTCTTAAACAGTAAGTGTTTTTGTAATAAAAAAAGTTACAAGAGATCAAGTTGATATTACGAAGCAAGTTGCTATAAGATAAATATAAAACAGCTTTATAAAGCCTTATGCAGTTCTTCTGCATTGTTGCAATTGACAGTTCCATGGAAACCGAGTGGATATAAAGAAAACATTTACTTTTTTGTGAGAATCACAGTAAAAAGATTCACAACAAAATGGTTTAATCTGACTACACATTTGTACCAAAAAGAAGAATACAGCTATTGACAAAGGCGACAATTTCACACAAATTAGCCTATTTCTATCAAGCAAATTGTGACAGAACTAACGGTAACAAGACCTAGTAAATCGAAAATGTATCCTGTTGACGCAAAATGCCGTTTTTGTGTTAAAATATTTGCTTTTTGCAGAAACAATATAACGTTCTGAGAACATGCTGAGGACAACAAAAGTGTATCAAAACTCTCAAAACCAAAATTCAGTTAATGTTACAAAACAACAACTAGAAATTGACTTTCCCATTTCAGTTATTTCAGTTCACATAATAGTCAATTTAGTCAACTTACTCGAAATAGTCTTCAGCCCTTTGATCTTCTTAATATTCTGGGGCAAAACATCAAAGAAAACTAATCTGAACGAAACCTCCTGGAAAATACCTGTTAACTACACGTACCCTTCCTCTTTTCTGTTATGTCATCAAAGTTTAGGACAATTTTTTTTTCATAATATTTAACGATAGTGCACTTTGAATTATGGCTATGTTTTTGCAAAAAGAACACTGTATGCGTTGCACATTAGTCACTTACTTGTGTGTTGCATCATTTTCGATCCGGTTTAGGAATTTCGCAAAATATTCCACTTCAAAATATCGAGTATGATTGCTATCTGTAACAGAAAGGGCGGGAAGAGTGGTTAGAACTAAATCAGCGTAACTGCAATACGAAGGGAAAACGAAGCAACGAATGTGCGAGGTAGAACTTACGAGCGCTTGGGGTATCCGATATTGAGGGATGAGCTGAGCCTTGCACGAGCGATCTCCAGTGACTGAACAAATTTTACTTGTTTAGTCAGAATTTATATCAATTTAATGCTTTTAAAATCAAATTAAATCAGCAATAAGATCTTTTTAAGCAGCTGTGCGTTTGGGTTATTAAAAGTTCACATTGGCAAATCAAAGAGCAGTCAAAGAGGCTTGGTGTGAAGTAAATACAACAAATCGTATGAGCTCACAGCGCTCTTCTTTGTGGAAACTTTCTCATGGGATTCTAGCATGCTTCTACCAGCTGTTGTTTATCGTTAATAGAATAATAAATAGTCTAACAGATGGTGGCTAAATGCATTAAACCCACGTGAGACGACAAAGTTGGTTAGCACTAATCTAATTACCCCGCCCGCCCGTAATCTTAAAAAGTCCCCCAAAATGTACACCCTATTCTCCATATTTTCTAAAAGATGTTTTATTTTTGGGTTTTCGTTATGTTAACTTGTAGAACTCATTACACATCTCGTAGAGAAATTGTTTGGCAATGGAGAATGTTTGAGTATGTAATAGCAGCCTTGATCATCGCAGTTGGAGAAACGTATATGGGCCATTTTCTGCATGAGGTGGTGAAAACAAACAGGGTCTCTAGACACTTGTTATCGAAACAAAAGGGCGGGACGTTTAATGAGAGTTTTCAGAACTCGTTTCTTTGTACGTTTATGCATCAGATGGGCCAAATACTAAATGTTCACGCTGTCTAAATGTGCAGTGGGCAACTACCATGCAACTGAAGAGGATTCAATTTAAGTTTTTGTAAACTCTTATTTGAATATGCAAAAGAAGACAAACCTGATATTTAATCAAAAAGGGAAGATATTTGATTATTTTGTTTTCACATGAACCTCATGCTCTTGTGCCGTCATGCCCAAAGTGTGATTATATTTTGTTATGGTTAAAAGCCTAACTTCAGAACATTAATATTTAGACAAACATAGATGGTTGTGGCAACTCTCATCTGTTACATACAAGCTCTTAATTATGACTCACTCCATTCTACTTCCATAGCGTAAATAATACGCATTAAAGTCTTAGTTTCATCACTTTCATTTTTACTTAACTATTTTGTCCGATAACATAAGTAACCGTAAAATATCAAAACATTCAAGCTATTGTAACAACGCGACACTTCTAGATTGGTTGCGTTTGGAGTCCAAACTATAATATTATTAATTTTTTTCATTACTTCAGCAGCAAATATGCAACCAAAATATTTTCAGTTCGGTTTCAAAATTAGGTGTTTCTTTAGAAATTAAATACAAATTTTGCTAAGAATCAGCAATAATGTATTTTTTTTCGCTCAAGCATCACCTTGATTAAAGCTAGCGATTTGCATTTTAACATTTTAACCATCAACTGATCATTTGACTTAGGAGAAAGCTATGCTTTAGTAATTTTAAATAAGCTGGGTATTTATCAAAATTTTTCGTTGGTCGCAGCTGCTACCATAGTAGTTTCCTTATTAACACAATGTGATTTGGACGATCACAAACTCTAATTCATTTTGCATGTATAACCTTGAATCTGCAGAGTACTTAATACTCCTTTCTGAGGGCTTTCTGATATTTTTCGTCGCTATAGTGAATTATCTGATTTGCACACAAAAAGAACCAATTAGCCACTGTTAACCTATTTATACAGTAACATTTTAATCGAATATTTTATTTACTGGGAAAACTTTATGGTTTCATTAACATCCCTTTAGAGTGACGTTTCAAAGCACGTTCAGAGTTTCCCAGTCATTAAAACAAATTACCAAAGATACTTATCTGTCGGAAATGATATGAATCGCAGCCAATTATCAGTGAGGGCAATAATTACTTATTTGATCTTAAACACAAACACCTCTTGAAGAGGTTTTGTGCCTTTTGATTCTTGTTCTACCTACAAAAGTGCATCAGCAAATCTGTAAACAGAAGAAACATTAAGACCGGCGTTTTATCCTTCCTGTTTTCAAAAGCCTAAAAGAACCTTGCATCTTTTAATGAAACGTTGAATGACTTTTTTCCGGAAGTTCGTTTCTTCTTCTTGTGTTTAAAAATGACTTACCATGATTTCACAAAAAGAGGCCAGTATACTTTCCTCTTTTGCTTCTTTCTCAAGTATTTTAGTAGTTTTTTTTCCCGTAACATGAAATTAAACATATTAAAACATGTGTGAATATAATGTAAACAATTATTTAACAACACTTAGTAGAGCGGTATAAGATTGAGTTCAAAGTCGGAAAGTTGTGGAACAGTATTTGCTTTGTGACGCATGCGCAATATACCTTAAAATGTACCCTATTCTGTTACAAGATTTAAAATACTACCTGATTTTCGCCTTTGGAATAAAAAGCTTAAACAAATTTTGAGCGGAAACTAAGATTAACATAATGACGAACATTACACATTTCATTTCGATCAAAACCGTCAAAAGTGCATGCGTTTGGGCTCCCAAGGGCAAAATCAAAATTTGCTCCGTTGTTTTTTTGTTTCATGCTGAGTTTGACATTTGGAACCACTACCTTTGGTATTTAAATAAAGACTGAAAAAATTATTCAGTTATACTCTGTTGACGAGTGAGAATTGTTCGTGACCGCAAAAATATTATATAGAAGATTCGATGCAAAAATAGCAGTTTTCAAATGTTTAAGACTAATGAAACAGCTGAATAGTAATAATTAGAGACCAAATTAAGTTGAAGACGTAAGAAGAGCATTTAATTATGCTTACTTAAACAATTTTGTTGTTGTTAAAGCCTTGCGGTATGGTCAAAAGCTTAAACTCTAAAGTGGTAAAAATAACTTCACCTTGGCAAATGTTAAATTCACAAAGCCTTGCTTAACAGAATGAATGAGTTCGTCGGCAAAATTGCTCAAAACCCTTAGTGAAAGCTGGCATGTTTGTTGACTTTTATCCATTCCCACGTGAAAACAAAATTAGTTTGTCTACGATAGCTATTTATTTTCCTGCTATGTTAATAAAATATCCTGGGGCGGAAATTAGTCTTAAACTGCTTGTTCTTGAGGAGCAATAAAAAAACTACTAACATCGAACCAACCAGGCGTTCCCGTGACTAAGAAAGATACACGAAAAGTAATTATCGTAGAATCGTTGAATGAATCATAGTTTCCGGCTGAGAACATCAAATTTGTCGAAAATATCCATAAAGATACGATAAACCTAACATACCGTACTCAACTGAGTTTTACTAACAGTAAAAATTTATTTAAATCAGGAGTTTGAAGACTATTTCATTATTTTTTTTATGTTCTTAACGCTTTGTAAATTGAAAGGGACAATCTTTTCTAAGGAAAAGGGTAAGTAGAAGATCATAGTCACCAAAACAAGGCATTGTTTTCTTTTCTTCCCTAAAGGCTAAAATGAAGTGCGAATGTTTTTCTATGGCTTGTTAATCGTTCGAACAGGAAGACTTTTGAATAGAAACTAAAAATGAGTGTTTAACTTTTCCTCGGCACGTTGTCTATCAAAGTATTCTGCTTTAATGCGTTGGATGACATGCGTAAAAAATGGAATTTCTCGTTTCTACAGTTTTGAGCCTCTATTTTGCAAGTTGCGGTTAGATGAAAAAAAGATTAAAGATTCATTAAGGATAACGCGAGTTTTATTATTGTATTAACGACCTCCACATATTTAGGGTATCATTTCCCTGCAGGAAAAAAGTTTGAACGCTTAAAACGAAGCCAAATGCATTCTCTGATATTATTTTGTAAGGCATCACCGTATCCCTCCTCGCTTTCGCTAATAACTACTTCGTCTGGAGTAGTTTTTGCTTCTTCTTATATTTTCAAACTCGTCAATTTTTTATATAGGTACGCTCTTTTTCTTTTATAAGAACAACTTTTTATTAGAATCGAGGCTCGACTTTACCTGAAGACCAAGAACAACTTACAAAACAACAAACTGGCAAGAGCAACGCTTCAGAATCATTTCCTTACATTCATTAACATATTTCACGAAAGCCTGACCAAAAGTTTTTGTAGCCGCTGTTTGTTTCATCCACCGTTTTACAGGGCTATAAATCTCACCTTAACTTGTTCATAAAAAACTAAAGTTTAAACTAAAATTATTGAGACTTTTTGGCAACTTCGCGACACCAATAGAGGACGACATGCGTTAAGAAAGTAAAAAAAACTGAAACGAAGTCCCATTAATTATTACAATAGGTACGAGGGAATTAATTTTAGTGAACGCGAAATGAAGTGGAACAGGTTTCAGTACTATATGAGCAAAAATAGGAACACTTTGTGCTAGATTTGCTACAAGAACAACAAACTACAAGTCATGATTTTCTGATTTTCAGCTTTTGAAACTTTTTTCAGGTAAATAAACTTGAAGTTTGTTTTAAAACAGTTTAAAGCGTTTAAACCTGCTATTAACCTCTGAAAGTTTTGAGTTATACCAATATAATATGTTATATATGATCGTTGGCACCGCTGCCAGAGAAAAATTGGAAACACACTTTAAGATCAAGTGTCTTAATTGTGTTTCACGGATGTCGTTCGTTGTTAAATTGACCTGTTCAGGTTTGCGAAAAATTGCTCCGGCACATGAAGGGTTTAACAACTAACTTTAGCAAAATTTCTAACACAAGCCGGTCTATAAATAAGGATGTCATAATCCTCTGTTGTATGATTTTATTTTTAATATTGAGATTGATTCTGTTTTGATATATATGCCTTATCTAATGTGAACTTTGGGTTTTTTTTATCAGCCCAAAATACTAATAAATTACTAGTTAGTGTTGAGAGAAAATAAAAGTTTGTATTACGGTCCTGAAGTGGAGAAATATATGCATCGAGTGTTTCTTATCAGGGAAGCAAGGGATTATAGCATGCAGGGCTTGTCTTCAACATACTCAAAATATGGTTCTTTGTGTTAAAGTAACCATAAGTTAGGTATAAACTTGGACTTTAAGTTGCCCAATATATCTTATACTCTTTTTAATGAGGCTATTCTCAAGAGGACTCTGCTTTATCCTGACATTTCAAATAGTTAGAACAAATCTGTATATTTTGTAAAATAAAATAAAATAAAATAACATAAAATAAAATAAAATAAAACGGAACTTGAAAACACTTAAGAACATTAAAAAGCGCTTTCTTTTTTTATTTATCATATATAACATGTTTTAATCCATTGTACATATAACAGTATTTTTAATTTCTCAGGAATGCAAGATCTGGGTGTAGAACTGCTTCCTGTTACTTTTCCAACTTCGCATTGTTTGCCAACTTTTATTTGAAATTTCTACCTCCGTGAAAGTTGCGAGAACCCTATGCAAGAGGTAAAGTTTTTGTTCATTGCAAAGTCAAAATGTTTGAAATACAGCTTGTCATTTTCATGTAACTTGAGGAACAGTAGGGTGTGGAAAACAACTTCGTTCTTCGGAGTTGCTTGATTCAAGTCATTTACAGAACTTACGTTTAGCTTTTTACATCGAACTGAAACTTTATGTTCGTATATTATTTGTTTTTGGTCTAAAATTTTTAAAGTTTATCGCTACTCTTGATCAGAGTAAATAGTTTTCCAGTATACAGTAACTTCCCTTCTACTTTCTTGTAGTATGCCATGTGGAGACACAGTTCGTTGTCAGTGGGTTTGTACAGGGTTCGTGGAGAGCGTTGTTCTATGTTTAATATAGAAAACGATGTCACTTTGAAATGTGCACTCCTGTTCTGCTATTGAGAAGCTTTACTAGCTGAAGTGAACAAAGTAATGAAAACATATTCAACAGAGAGCAGAAAAAGTAACGTTGATGTGCTTCATAAAATGCTAGAACAGAGAACCTACCAGTTCTTAAAGATATAAAAATTGCCTCGGAATAGGAGAGATTTGTGTGAGAAGGTGCCTTCTTTTGTTTAGGACTGTAGGACAAACTGCAAAGTTTTAGATACTTGAGGTACAAGTTTTACTCTTTTTGTCGATCTATGTCTTTCATTATAAAAATCGCGCTAGTTTGGGAGGTTTAAATGCTGTGAAAGATGTCAAAAATACACCACCAGAGAGATTATTTTGCCAGTACCTCCGCTTAGTGCCAGTGTTTACTTAACGATTCCATACAGGCCTCGTCCAGCAGCCAGCTACATCAGTATTTTCTGATCTGTTTCTAAGTAGTACAGAACACCTCTCAGGAAGTGTTTGTCGAGTTACCCAGATATAATGGGACTAGACAACCATTTTTACCAAGAAGCAACTTGCATTGCTTGAAAGTGAAAGAAATTATTTACAAAGTATTGCCAAACAAACCCCGTGAGTTTAGTCTCAAGGCAGCTGGCTTTTTCCCAGCAGAACGTGCTAATCGCCCCGAAGACAAACTCATTTTTTCACTATCAAAATAGTAACTTTTTAGTTCTTAAGTTTTGTATTTATTACTTTACGAAAGTTTATGAATAATGACAGTTAATTTTGTTTCTGCAAAATCAACTATCCCAATGACGAGCTAGCAACTGTGGGATCGTTCCAGTTTGATATAAACGAACATATTGCATGCCTACTTTTCAAAACCAAACCTCACACAAAGCTAGTGAATTTGCCCTGATTAACGTTCATGTTAGATCCTTTCAAAAATAATTATTCTAAGCACTGGTTGCGCCATTAGCCAGTTATGTTTCGTTTTTTCGAGGCCAGCTAAAAAACAAGATTTAAGCAAATGATGAGGCAAGAACGGGGGACACATTCTGTTTGAGTTCAGACACCGGTCTGAACTATATTTCTTTCCCTCCAATATTTAATCCGCGATTGCATAACAACTACCATTACAAATATTTAAAATCCAAGCAGATACTGATGAACGAAACAGCAACATATGAAAGACACACAATTCAAACTATTGTCATGCAAGTTCAAATTGTTATTAGGATTTGAAGGTGCTTTATTCGACTTTCAACAGAACTCTTTTATAATAAATACCTTTTTCCGAAAACACCAAAAAGAAGATTCTTTAAAGGAGAAGCGTTATAAATATTACTTCCAAATCGTAAAATTTGACTGACTATACTCGTTTCAGTTATCGATTTTGACGTTTTGCCATTGTTCTTTTCCTTACTTAAGCTATAGCTATTGCTTCTGTTTTGACTGATATTACTGAGATAAGAAGAAGAGATTATCAAAATTAACGGGAACATCTGGTGACACGGCCCGAAACTCGCATGAAGGAAAAAGGCACGCACCTTCGCTCATCAGAAGATAAAAAAAGTGTTTCCAAGTGCTTATTTTTGATTTTGATAAGAGAAGAATAAAATCAAGGAAGCCAGTATAAACATGTTTGTTTTATGTAATGGACATAGTTTCTTGCGTACAATTTAAAAGGTACAATTTTGTTGCCACAATACATTGAATAGATCTTGCAGGAAATGTAGATGTTCATTTACGAAGAACAACTTTAAAATGGTGTATTCTAAAATAGGTTATCTAGTTTAAATTAGTCCATAGAAACATGCATTCGGCATTATCAAAGTAATTAGGAATTTAAGACTGTGTTTCGATCTCAGCTGGACTTTATCGTGTGTTCACAGAACTTACAGGAATTTTGTTAAATTCATCATTCTTCGAAGTATCGAGAATGTTGTGAAAAGAAATAACGTTCAGAAAAGTTTGTTAAAGTAAACAAAATGAAAACCAGCTGAGTGAAACAAAAACTTGAAAAACAAGGATTCATAGGAAAAGAGTTGACTCTATCATTGCTATGCCGAGCCACGGAGTAGTGCGGTGGATATAAAACAAGTTTGTTCTGACACACTAATTTATAAAATCAGTGCGCTTCTTGTAAAAACTGACTGATACTGAAATGTAAAATATAAAGACTTGTGCCGTATATTTGATGGTAACTACTCCTCTAGAAGTAAAAGGCAAAACGTGGCTTTTACATTCAACCAGCTTAATAATACAAAACATCCTTTGTTGTGGTCCTTAAGATGTGTAGTAAAATCCCCCAAAAATGTACAAAATAGACGAAGAATAGACGTACATATTCAATTGTTATGTTGAAAAACAGTGAGGTTTTGTCGAGTAGGAATCTCCTGATAATTCGAGACAACCTTTGCAATTCCCCTCATTCTTCCAGTAAAACAAAGTCGTGGATCACTAAGCTAAAGATAGTCGCTGAAATTGTACCATTGAAATGAAAATTTGGTCGAACATTTTATTTGAAGCACCAATAAAAGTGATTCAGTCTTGACTGATCTTATTAAAAATAGCAGCTAAGACATTTTTCTCGAGATATGTAAATATTCTGAAATATTAAATGACAAAAACGGCCGATAGCATTCTTGTTATGAGGGTTTGACCGAGGGAAACTAATTTCACTGGTCAGACATTGACTGAATATTGCTCCGCAGTTAAAAAACGTCTTTTATTTATTTTTGGTTCTTTGAACCCATCTGAACTCGCTCTTGGTGGTTATGCAGTTGAGACGAGCCACACATCTTAAATACGACTAATAGTAACTTTACTTTTTTAGGTCAAGCGGTAACACCACTTTCTTCCTTTTGAATTACATGTTCATAAGAGTAGCCATTGAAAGCAGATTGATAATCGTCAAATTCTAGTTAAAAACAAACTTAAAATTTAGAAAACTATCGGAAGACGATTTATTACTTATTCAGTTTCTTGTATGATTTGCATCATCCTCGGAAACCCAGAGCGCCAATGAGAGAAAGGGAGAGAAAATTAGAAGGCAAAAGTTAAGATGGTTATGCATTTGCGATGTTTAGGACTAGGTTGTTAAAATATCGAACGAACTTATTTTGTATCCACATTTTGTGTATTTTTGTACAAATGTTTGCTTGTCATTTTGATTGCTGGCTGTGAGAGTGATCTAATAACATATTCTTCTATACAACTACTAAGCCGATATTATTTGATTGGAATAAGATTAAAGAAAAATCCGAGATCCACAAATCACTGACCTACACAATGTTAACGAGAGTCTTTATCTTATTTCAGTGTCAAAACAAGAAGTATTTATGTCTTTTCTGGCAGCATTTCATTCATGTCGGAAAATAGGTCTTTGTTTATCGTGTAAACCTTAAAATCTTGCTTTCACACTTCAAAGGCCGCATCAATTTAATTGAAAAATTTATTAGAGTTTTGATGAGAATTTACATAATAAACACTTTATCATTCTTTGTTTGTTTTGTCTTAATTCAACATTTGGCATAAAAGGTTTATTTGTTTAAAAACCATGCTCTCAAAAACTTGTGTCAGTTTGAAACTGGTTTCCTTTGTTCTGTCTACCCGCATGCCGTGAAACAAAAAGAACGTCGTTTTAGTTCAAATAGTTCAATAACAATTAGAAAGTGATTAACGCCATCAATTGAATATTACTTTTGAAGCCTTTTGAAGTTTGTTAACTGTCAGAGACGAAGGAATATCAATTTCTATTGAAAACTGTAAACATGACGTCGACACAGGTGAAGCAAATACGTAAAAGTCACACGCCTCTGATTCAGCGGAAAATTACTTCCAGCAACGTTCGCAAGGCACTCGTAACTGTCAGAGTAAATGTGGTTAAAGACGAAAAAACTGGAAGTGGCGTTTGTGATTGAAATAAATGATAAGTAAAGACAAGGATACGTTTCGACACTTCCTGAAAAATGCCCAATTGATGTAGCATTTTCTAATTAATATCTTGATTTCAAAGTAACTACAATTTGCCAATGATATTTTTGCTCAGTCGTAAATCTTACGATAAAAGAACTTTCTTTTTAGGCACTTCCTTTCGGTTTGCTCCCGGATACCGTCAACGTAGACCTCTGGACTTTCCAATGAATTAATGAGTTTTTTTATGTAGAAGAAGAGAAATTAATGAACAGAACAAACGACAACTGAATGTTTTTTCCAAAAATATTGTATCTATGCGACTGTTTGGTCGCCTGAAAATGCACTCAACGTAATATCACTCATCAGCTCTTCTCAAGCGAATCAATGAAAAGCAGCGGAACAACAGAAACTCAAAGCAAAACTGAATAAGAAAGATTCGCCAACACTAACACTTGTGCATACAGGCCTCCTTGTTATTTTGATTTAATACATTGTATTTCATATTTGCAGAAAAGGGTAAAAGTGTATTTTCCTATCATGAAATTTGCCGACCGAGTGTTGCTTAATATGCAGCTAGTTAGAAGAAAATATACAAACTTTAAAATGACAGATTTTCTCAAATTTTAACCCCGTTTTCATGATATACAGACAGATAAAGATATTTCAGAAATGTTATATGTATTATTTAATACTGTTATTAAAATGCTGTTGATTGTAGGAGAATTGATCTCCATTTTTTGACTAGCGGGCTATATATTGTCAGCTGGGTGATGTTTGTTACAGCCTTCTATGGATGTTTGCTATGATACGAGTACGTAATACTTACATTTCAGTTTTGTACTTGTCATTCAAAATAAAGTAAGTTTCATGCGCATACTTTACTGTTCTTTTTTATCTTCTGCAACCCCCAAAATGTTGTAGTAAATATTTTTTTCAGGCTCGAGCAGTCGGTTATACATGTTTGTTTGCTTCATTGACTATTTAAACTATCATTTGTTATGAATCATAGTAAAAACTATCTACATTGAAAAAGTGACTGTTCTTAATATTGAATTCAGTCTTGCAACTTTTTTTTATTCGAGTCTTGCTGTTTCCACAGAAACTAAGCTCTCTTGGCGTCCGGCTGTATCAAGTCAGTTTAAAATGAATACACCCTTTCTGCTTGTTTTATTAGACTTTCGCTTCATGATTTTTCGTCCGTGTTTTTGAGTTGTTGATTAACACTCCACTATGTATGGGTTGTTTCTGTATGAAGACTCGACAATGTATGATATAAAGTTGATTAAATCCTAAAATTACATAGGGTCTGCCTATCTACGCCTCTTCACCTCCTGAACTTGCCACTGTTCAAAATTTTCCCCAGCGCTGTTTTAAAGGTAAATACCCATACCCTATTCATATATATCCGACCTAGTAGACAAATCCGATCACAATATTTTTTAAAGTATCCACTATGCCTAGTCATCCCCTTTTTCCACTGCTACCTAAAATTAACCCCGCCGGGTTCTTTACGCCTTAGAAATCCACGAAGTCTGCTACCTAAAATTAACTCCGATTCTTTACGCCTTAGAAATCCACGAAGTCTGCTACCTAAAACCAACACTGAACGTTTTAAATGTAGTTTTATAAACAGGTTGCACTTTAAACACAAACTTGCACTGTAAATTAGCTCAAATGTAGTTTTTCTTTTTTTTTCTGTTGTCAGATTTATGGATTTTGTAAATATTTTACATAATGGCATGTACTTTCGCAAATATTATTTTTTATGTCCAATGCACAGACTACGAGATCTGAACAGCAGATCGTTTCACAATACTAGAAAGTGATACTGCCCTGTAGTCGACCAAAAACCATGCATCCTCACTGTAGCAGTTTTGTTCTCACATCTGCTACTTTGGTTAAAACTACAGTTTCTTTTAATCTACAATAACGCGTTGGAATGATTAACTCGTTCATCTTATGTTACCTTGCTATTTTTGGTAAACTCTTGAATGCAGCGTTTCCTTATACATTGAAGTACACTCGCATCTTAATGATGACAATCAGTATAATGTTTTGCTAATACACAATCTTCAACACTTTATAGCGTTTCTTACCTAAACATTTCTTTAGAACTATATATATTTATGTATGGCAATATGTTTTTGATATTTTGTGTTTAATATGCAAATTTCATAAAATGCTGAGCCTTATACAGTCACAATGATTGAAGGAGAGATGGACTTTGTCAACCCAAATTAAAACTACCGAATAGATCAAGTATACTTTTTATTATGACAGATAACAACAAACCTGTTCCTCTTGCCATCTATTTTCTATGCATCTGTTACAATACAAAGTTTCTGGTTCAAGTTTTTGTAGAAGCTCAACTAAACCCGGGCAGAGTTGATCTGCCTTCATATGGACCAATGCAAAACTACTGCTCTGCTAGACAAGTAAATACAAATGTTTTTAATTTGTCATAAATGCATTAAAAACGCCGTACAGCTAGTAATTCACTCTCCATAAGTTATGAAACTTTGACTTGGAAAACAATTCAGCAAATTGTTTTTGAGATAAAAAGGTCAAGAAGTACTCCGAGTAAAAAGTCAAGAAGCGTTTCGGATGAGATCTAAAATTTCAGAGGCATATTTTGATAACACCACAGAATGCACTGGGTGCTATTCATTCAAACTTGAATTGTAGAGAAGTCGACATTTAAATCGTTGTCAAATGGTTTTCAGTTTGAATATTTAAAATATGTGTAACTCTGCAGTTGCTCTATAGGCCCATTGGACTACGACCAGCCCAAAAGCAACTGCAGAATAATTAACTTCAAGTTTTCACTTCCAGCTAGTGCGGCATGACAGATTATATGCACAAAACTTGAAGTTACTTCATAAATTAAGAAAATTTGCCATTTCACGTGTTTTATGCCAACTATTCATTTATGAAAGATTGAGTGAAAATTCGTTTTATAGCCTAGATAAAGAGGAAGTTGAGTAATCTGGGCTCTTAGTTACCTGCAGGTAGTTAAAAACATGACATTTCACTAGTAATAGCAACATCAGTAGCGTATTTAGTAGTTGCAAACGATAGCAGTTTAATAAAAAATTATTCAACCCAAGTCACAGTACTATTTCCGTTGCAATAATGGACTTCTTAAGCCCTTCGTCATTAAAGTCTTTACCACTTTCAGCTGCTGAACACAAACAATGGAACAGCCTTTCCGCACAAATCCGAAAACTTTTTAATAATATTCTTTTTGAATTATCACTTAAGACATTTCTCTTTAGGCAAGATTCAAATTGGTTTAACATTTTATCATTCCACCTTGTATGAGGCCGAGATCAAGCCTAGTACAAACTCCCTCCACACGGTACTGTTGTGCATTACTGTATCCATGTCCGCAGCTTCGATTCCACTGACACTGTTACGCGGTAAGACGTCGGGGAAAGTGAATTCCCTAAAGTAAACTTCCAGATGGTTCCCAGAGAAGGAGGGATGATATTACTTCCTTCTTGACAGTGTCCAGTAAACTGGACATGTTTCTGAGTCTCTGAGGTATTGGAGAGAGATTCCCATAGGTCCGTTTCAGAAACGGATCCTCCTTTTGATTGGTCGAGTAACCTGCAAATAATGCTTTGCTCATGCGAAACAACTATTGTTATGCACCATCCATGAGCCCATCTGCTGTATGTAATAAAGTCGGTGCTCGCCGCTTCCTTGGCCGCTACACAAACTTAGTAAATATAAATGAAGCAGTCGTAAACTTACTATGGCCTAAGAAGCGTGTTGGGAAAATTGGAACAAATTAGACAAGCACGAAAATCGAGCGATTTTTGATCACTTGAAGTCTCAGTTTAACGGCAAAAGTGTGATCCCGGGGGAAATTGACAACGGGAAGGGGGAATAGAGGGGGGAGGGGGGAGGCGGGATTGGAAATGAGAGGAGAAAATAATTTTCCCTTCAACTATCACCCTCCTCAGCTCCACCTCGTCATATTTTCTGAGGACGAACGTGCGCTCGCCACCAAACAGAGAGACTGGCGTCTTTCTTTTCGAGATGTAATCCGTTTCGGACCCATTCTTTATCTCTCCGGAATTTAAATATTTTTAGCCAGAATTCCAGGTAGAGTTTAGTCACCCTGTAGGAGAACCCGTTTCCCACTGCGAGGCAGGTCAGATAACATGCCCGTTCAGAGCTATAATTGGTAAGGTATTTCTGAGAGAGCAGGCCTCTTGACACATAGAAACTAGTTTTGAGAAAAACTGTTTTTCTGCGTGGGCGAGTAGGCTGAAAATGTTTCGTTGATCAACAAAAGTTGATATGGTATGCTTTTC
>JANRMR010197814.1:0-10139 GCA_025434825.1 Bergia sp. 'catenularis'
CTTCCTCTTGTAAAAAAACTAGAAAGGTTTACCTTCCGGGTTGTTAAAGTACTACTTCCTCGAGTAAGAATTATTAGCGGGCTTCAGCAGTCGAGACACCAACAGCTTGGACGACAACTACTGTGTTTTCTTTTGTTTGCGAATCATCCGTGCGTTTTATTATTCTATTGTGTTAAATATGTATATAAAATTCTTATGACTTAATTGTTTTTAAATGTATATAATAGTGTACAATGTAAAAGTATATAATGGCGCG
Source organism: Bergia sp. 'catenularis' (assembly GCA_025434825.1). NCBI lineage: Eukaryota > Metazoa > Cnidaria > Anthozoa > Zoantharia > Parazoanthidae > Bergia > Bergia sp. 'catenularis'. Next base: position 257 of record JANRMR010197814.1, read on the forward strand.
ATGTTCTTAAAATTGTTGGTTCTCGTCCACAGAGAACCGACAATTTTAAGAACCCAAAGCCGTTATATACTCTTAGATTGTATGCTTTTGTATAACTTTAAAGACAGTCAAGTCATAAGAATTTTATATACATATTTCACTATCTATTATATACTTCTTCATTGTGTGCTATTGTATTCTTTTAAAAATAATCAAATCGTAAGAATTCTATATGCTAATTTTACCATTGCTTTTATTTAGTTTTATATTGTATACTTAAGACAGTCAAGAAACATATGTGCATATTTTAAGAACAATCGAACTATTAAAATATTACAAGCTTTCTGAAGACGGAGGATCTCCATATATATATATATATTGTACTCGTTATGGCAAAACTAATAGAATAAAATGAAACAAGAACGTTTATTTTCTTTATTTTCTTTTGATCTTTTCAGTCTCAGTTGTTCATAAAAGGTTTGACATTGAAATGTTGGCATTTTTAAAATTCTCTCGACATGGTTTTTCATCGTTTTCATTTGGGGGTTGTTTAACGATGCATTGGTATAAATTCCAAGACTCTTCCTAACACTTAACTTTGAGCTGTTTATACCTGAATTAATGAAATTTATCATTCTGTATACTTGAATCGCCCGTTTGACAAAATCAAATGTGAAATTGTGCAGATCTCTCACGACATTTCGGTTACTGTTCTCAGTTCCATTTTAAAAATTTATAGTAAATAGACGTTCCTTTGTTAGTCTCAACCCGAGATGTGTTCCTGGCACTTTCTTAGAATTTGGCCGCTTTTCATAATCAAAGTGGGCTTGATATCAATTGCCTTTCGGCGAGTAACATTAACATACTTCTTTGGTGATCAACATCCACTGTAAAATATGTAATTTCTAGTATCAGTCATTTGTACAAAACACGCCTTTTTCTGTAAGAGGCAAAAAATTTCAAACAAGACTTATTGTATTGTTTTTGAATTTTTGAAAATTTGGACAAAGAAAGACACACACACATCAGCGTATTAAACATTCTTGAATATTATAAAACTATTGTAATAAAATACTAAACACAGCTTAATTAATTGTACAGTTGTGATATTCGGTTTTAAATGTTAAAATATCGAAGCAAAGATCTTCGATTTTCAGGAAAAAGAACAAATTAACTTACTTGCAAGCTAAAAGTAGCGCTGTTATGTCTGATTCGCCTCGAACATCAACATTGGCGCCAGAGTTAAGCAAGAGTTCAAGGATCGAAGTTCTGTTGAACCGCGCGGCATAGTGTAGCGCTGTGAACCCGCTTCTATTCACAAAATCTAAGGCGGCTTGCCGCTCTTTTGCGTCTTTAGACTTGATAAAAGCTCGCACACTTTCCAACTCTCCATCGCAGACAGCTTTACTGAGCGGCGTTGTTGGTTCTCGATTTGTATAAATTGAATAAAGTTTAACGGCTTCTCGAACGTCATGGGGCTTCCTTATTATCATAAACGGTGATCCAGACTTTGAGTCGGGATTTAAATTCTGTATTAACCTTCTTATCTCAAGCTTAGCTGTTTCTGGTGAAGCCATTTTTTTTACGATGCTTTCGGCCAAAGCTGCCACATATGTGACTCTGGTTTTCACACTGCTTAATCGTGTGAAGTCACGCTTAATTTTTTCATACGCCACTGTATAAAAAAACCTACTGAAATTCTTTAATGATAACGTAACTGCAGCATTTAGGATCTGTTTCCATGGAGGGGGATAACCTCCTTAGGAGGGAAACCCTTCAAGAAGGGTGGAAACATAGCTTTCCTTTATATGCCGAGGATGTTATATCTCGTTGTACGGTAACCAGCATCGTCTTCTTCAAAGGAACTTGTTTTCTCGCACTTGTTTTCTCTTGCAGCCATCGCTGAAAACACTTTCCTTTGGTATAAACCGTTTCCTTAACGCTTAAAAAATAGACCAGTTTCCTATTCTCAGTTGCCGCTGATTACAATGACAACAGATTCATTTGTACAGTGTTGTACAATTATGCAGATTAAACTTGGTGTTTAATCTACATAAATACCGGCAAGATCCGACATGATCAGAGTTGTGAATAGCTCATATACACATTGGAATTTATGAATATTTAACATCAAGTTGAGGCTAACACTGCAAAAGCCAGTCTATAGTCATTGAAATCAGCGGCAACTGGAAATAGGAAACTGGTCTATTGCCCTCGCCTAAAGGTTCAGCAGTGAAGTTCCATTTTGACAAAACTACACGCCTGAATTTTTCCCAGATTGCACGACGTTCAATTCGATTACTTATATGCATGCTTTAGCTCATTTTCTTATTGTAAGAATAAAAAATTGGTTTCTTCTTCTTGTTGAAAAAAGAATTTCATGCATACATATATACATACAAACATACATACATACATACAAACATACATACATACATAGTACATAGATAGATACACACATACGTACTGATACATACGTACATACATACATATATACATACTGATACATACATACATACTTTCTTATATACATACATTCATACATACATACATACACACAAGCACATACACAAAAAACATACATATATACATACATACATAGTACACAGATAGATACATACATACATACATACCTATATAGATACATACATACTGATACATACATACATATATACCTACATAAATACATACATACTGATACATACATACATACATACCTACCTACATAAATACATACATACTGATACATACATACATACATACTTACAAACATTCATACAACATACATACCTACCTACATAAATACATACATACTGATACAGACATACATACATTCATACATACATATATATATATAGATACATACACTGTGCATACAGTGGAACCCCGACTTAACGCTGTGCCAAGGGACCAGCGAAATTGCATCGTTATATCGGGAAATCGTTATAAACGAACTCCCGATATAACGATTTGGCGGAAAGACGGCCAAAATAATCGGGCCCCGATCAAGCCCTTTCCCTTCCTTTTCGGTTCAGTGTTGTATTTTGATTTTGATTTGCGTTCTTGCAAGTTGTTTTTTAACATGTTCCAATAACCCCAACAAATCAAAGATTTGGACAGTGAGAATTGAAGAACTAAATTTTAATTGTGAACGAAACACCATCAGTTTTATATAAAATCATAGAACACTTTTTAAAAATCTTCACTTCAACACATTCCCGCCCAGTTTCACTAAATTACATAACAGCTAGGAACGCCTGACTGAATTGATCATATGGCACCATCCCAGAAAACCGCGCGCGCACAAAATGGTCTCAAACTGGCCGCCATTTTAAATTTCAGTCGTCGGTTTTAAAACAGTTCTAAGTACTATCAAAACTCGTTATCTTTGAATAGTTTTATAAGCTAAAGTTGGGCCTGAGCTAAAAATCAACTTCTTTGTTGAATGTAATTACCAGAACTTGTCTGTTAAGTTTAATAGTTTATTTTACCGAATTCGTTCCTTTAGCAAAACGAGAAACTAATCGTTACTAATCTCGCAGCGCGTTCTGGGATGGTGCCTTTTGGGCAGACCTGAAAGCACGCGCTGATTGGCTTACTTCAAACACGTGATAAATGTCCGATCACCTGGAATAAGAATAAGTTTGCATTTAAAACAGGCAAGAAGTTAACAACTAAAAGTGAAATATGATGCCTTGCTGATGGTATTTGGAACAACTTCTTATGATGATATATTTGGAACACTGAACGAAAACTAGACTATCAGTCGAGTGTTTTAAATCGCTAAAAGTCGGCGGCACAGTAGTCGAATGGCTACTTAGTGTGTGTGACTCATAACTTAAAGGTCGTGAGTTCGGACCTCGGCTAAACCATTGACCACTGTCATTTGTGTTGTGTTCTTGAGCAAGGCACTTGTTCCAATGGACTCTGCAGTATGAACTAGTACCAGCTTCAGTTGGGGGCTAACCTGCGATGGGTTAGTGTGAGTCCAGGGGGACTCATAGACTCTCATCCGCTTAACACTATGGTATACGGAGAGTAAGCGCCGGCCTTATGAACCACTTAGCTTGGGAAAGCATTTGGCCTACTTAGCTTTAAATCATTTAGCTTTCCCGCTCACTAGATGTCTTCATAACAATATCATTTCAGCATTATTAAATAAAGATAACGCAAAGAGCAATAAGTAAAAGCAAGATGAATGTGCGAAACTGTGCCTGTGTCTCTTTGCATCGCCGGACCGCTATTTTTTTAACTCAGTCAACTTTGACGGTTTCATTCAAAACTGGCCTGGTCAGCACACAGGTTGTGCGTGTACGTGAAGTAGTGGATTGGAGAAACACGATACGGATAACCAAATCCTTTAAATATTTTGTGATTGTAGCTCTTGTACGCAGCAACAACACAATTTATTCAATCTTGACATAATTAACTGAATATCAGCTGACACTGGTACAAACAACAACGTCAAAGTATTCGTGCTTTTTAAAAATTCTTCAGCTCATGCACTGAAAGAAAAAATTACAATTACCCTTTTTGACAAGATTTTGATTTAAAAAAATTGATACATTAACATGGACATAAAACCAGCATATTTTAGAACTTGGTATTCAAGTATAATTTTGAAGCCAGTATTGCAGCTCGGAAACTAATTTTAAGTAATAATAATAATAACAATAATAATAATGATAATAATAATATTAATAATAATGACAATAGTAATAACAATAATCTTTAATGAGGTAGTCAACATCACAGATTGTGGTTTTCGGAAGGAAACTCGGTATAAAATACAATAATACACGGTAATAAAGTTAAAGTCGACTAATTAAAAGAAATGTATAACCAATAGAAATATAAAAAAGTTTGCGACCTAGAGTTACAAGATATGCAGAAATAATAATACTAATACTAATAGTAGTGATAATGATAATAATAAATGGCATTTATATAACATATAATGATATAAATGATGTTATACAATGATCTAAAATACTGACGGCTAACAAAATACGTTAAGTTCAAATACTAGTTGATATATCAACCTTATATGCCAATAACTGTTAGCTAACGGTAAGCAAGTTTAAAAAGGTGCCTCTTGAGTTTGGATTTAAAAGCCGATAAGTTTTCAGCTGAACGAAAATGTGCTGGAAACTCATAAGAGGGCGCGTGAACAGAAAACCATCTTAACCCATAGCTCTTCGGCTTACACGCAACAGGTTTGAGCTTTAATGCAGCTGTAGAGGAACGCAGTGTTCTGGAAGGCTTCTATCTTTCTAAAAGATCTTGCAAATAACCGAGATGGTGCTAAACTATGTATACACTTAAAAGTATTAAATTAATTTTGAATAAAATTCTTTGTTCAACAGGAGGCCAAGTACCGGAGATCTAAAACCTACTAGTCACAAATGTATATACACTAGGTCAAAAAATGTTTATACTAGGTTAGAATCGCATAGCAGAAATGAAACACGCACGCTGATTGGTTAAAACGAGCAGAGATGGGACGGAATCACCGAACCATCTGCCATTGTTTACACTTGCCACCGACTCGACTGATGGACAAAGTAATACTCAGTTTATAGTAGTTTACTGAAACTTTCTACCCACGTAAATAGCTAACCTTTATGTCAAGGGAACTTACAGAAAACATGTTATTCAGAAAAACTGGAATTGAGAACTCTGAACTACCAAATTTGACTCCCAGATTTTGAGCTCAACGCCTCAAGTTTCACTCCCAAGTTTTGAACTCAAGTTTGACTCTTAAATTTTGAGCTCAAGTTTGATTTTTTTGGAGAGACATCAAAAGTCCTTTAACTTTAGGAAGTACACCGGAGAACAAGAAACTTAAAAAATGTCTGAACCACACAGTCAAAAAGAAACACTAAAACAGGGCAAGAATGATGCAAAAATAGTTTTAAACGAACTCAAGCCTTCCAAGCAAGAAATGGAGGCAAAAACACCAAGAAAACCACAGCGACAGCAGTCAGTTGTCTTCATTCTTGGTACGAGGACAGATTTCAAAAACATTATTGCTCGACCTCAATAAAATTTCTAAAGAAGAGGGTCCGGAGTTACTCAAGCATTTCTTTTTGAATGTAATGCAAATCTAAACAGGCTTCAAATGCAAAGAGTACGGGGACTTACCGAAACGGCTTACGAAGATACTTCCTCGATCGGCCATGTCCTCCAGCTCTGGACAATTTCAACATTGAACCGAAGAAGTCTGGTGAGGCCGAAAACTTTAAGGAAATGGTAAATATATTGTCACTCAAGAAGAAAATTGTTCCGAAGTTATTAAGATAGAGTTTAACGAAAATTTCTTTTTATACTTACAGCGTTTACCCATTTGGCAATGTCAACTTCTTGTTATAGTTTAATTTTGAATCCACGTGAACCGCATCATTCACTGCGCCAGAGTTTGTTGTAGTTCGTCGATGTTTGTGAACTGACGGCATCATATTCTTGGCAGATTTAAAACACGAAGTGTACCATATGCAAATTGATTTTGAAAAATAAAAGAGTGGAAATTTTCGATAAACTTGTAGCCTCGTGATATGCAAATGAAAGTGGCGAGCTGGAAGACGCGATGATCTCAAATCTGATTCGCAGGTTGGCTGTCACTTCATGCAGTGAAATGGCTTTCGTCCGCGATGAAAGCAGGATTCAAGTCGAATTTGGTTCCATTCCTACTTTGACCTACTATGTGATTCAAGGAAAATCCATTGCCTCACTCGGGTATTCCACGTTAAATTTCACTCGCAAAATTTATATCGTATTCACCGCTCCGCGTGCAATGTATTTTCCCATAAAATATATACGCGCGTGTTTTACAAATTAAATTTTAAATTAAAGTTCATCAAACCATGTCAGCAGTTTTTGGAATAAACAAGAATCTACTTTTTTGAATTGATGATTAGACTGCTGGACTGGTCTTAGATTTTATAATTTCAAAACAAATTACAAAATAACGGAACGTTGCATGACAGGGTTGTTCTGTTGCTAAACACCAAAGACGACCAAATTCTTCACACAATTTAGTCGTTTCATTTACAAGCAAGACTACAACTCATCAACTCTGTCGAGTTTGATTTTCGTTGAAATTGCTGCGAGTAACTTGGTTTGTTTTTCCAGCACGCTGGCGACTGACTTCACTTGCTGTTTGGTCTTTCCCACTTTCTTATCCAACGTGAGATAACGCTGAAGAAGTTCCTTGCCAGAGCTCAGATCTTGCTTTTCATCCAAGTCTACGGACAGGTCATTCCCAAAAAAGAAAGCTCTAAAACATTGAAAGGAATATACGAGGAGATAAGTAGAGAGAACAAAAGACTACTCTTCTGACTGTTTTATTTATTTTCATTCATATATATATATATATATATATATATATAATACATATGATTATGTTACATACAAATAATTGACAGAAAAATGGAGAGGATATCTTAATGAAGCCATGGGGGCTTATTAGGCAAGGTTCCTCTTAAAAAGACAATTAATTAAAAAAACCAGTTTAATTTTAAAAGTTTGCATATTACCAAGCAACTGAGACACGATAATTTTAAGCATCAGTCATGATTTTGTTTTTCCCAAAGGTATTTCTTAAGACTATTTTTAAATATGTTTTTGTTGGCAGCTTTTTTAATGGTATCAGGTAAAGCATTCCAGAGTTTTGGGCCTTTAAAAATTATTGTAAACTGTTTTAGATTTTGACGTGTCTCATCAGTTCACTTAAGGAAGTTTGTAAACTTTTAAGGTCTTATGAAGTATGGTGTTCCGTTGCGGATAAAATATCCAGAAAATAAAATTTGAAATCGAGCTTCGTAACTATATTTAAAACCAAAAAGCGATTCGAGATACGCAAATAATGAAGTCGAGAATACAAAACCAAAAATGTGCAATTGTCACGACAAGAAATATGAGTCGACATAAAAAATGAGTCAAGATGCGGCAGAACGCTGGCAATTGCAATGGCAATGGTAATGATAATGATAATGATAATGATAATAGTAATGGTAATGGTAATGATAATGATAATGATAATGATAATGATAATGATAATGATAATGATAAATGATAATAGTAATGGTAATGGTAATGATAATGATAACAATGGAAATGGCAATGGCAATGGAAATGGAAATGGAAATAACAATAGCAATGGCAATGGCATTGGTAATAGCATTGGTAATGGCAATGGAAACAACAATGGCAATGGCAATGGAAATGGAAATAACAATAGCAATGGCAATGGCATTGGTAATAGCATTGGTAATGGCAATGGAAATAACAATGGCAATGGCAATGGAAATAACAATGGCAATGGCACTGACATTAATCCTGGTAGTAATAACGGCGATGATACAGAATGGAATCTCTCAACCAAATATGAAGCATGGACATATCAAAGTTGTCTTTAATAAAAAATGTAAATTTCTGCTCTATATATCTCGCAGATATACCATCCGTACCTTAACCTGCTGGTGGTGCGACAGTTTGGTTTATCTGAAAGTTCGGGGATGTAGAACCACCGAGCAATAGCACGCGGATATCGACTTTCCACCTCCCTCAGAAACTCAATCTGTGCAGTAATTTTTCTCATGTCAGCGGTCTTCCGTATGAGCTCAATATCGCCAACAGCCAAACCAATCTGTTAGTGTGAAAAGTATTTCTTTATCCTAATTCTTCTGTTTACCACAAGAACTTTCTAACTATTTAGTCACACTAACAAAACCCAAAACGTTTATGATAAGAATGCTGGTTAAACTTCAAAAACGCAAACATTTATGATTCTCACCCCTGCATATGGTTGAACCTCTACCAGAAGGCTCATAAGTACAATCGGAACAGTCAGCATGAAGATGTAGAAGAAAGTGCTAAAGAGGATAGGATAAGGGACCAGTGGGGTCTTAACTACCCTCTCCTCTGTTTCAAGTGTAGCCATAACTCCCCTCTCCTCCTCTCTCCTCCCCTCTCCTCCCCTACAAGTGTAGTCACAACTCCCCTCTCCTCCCCTCCCCTGCAAGAGTAGTCATAACTCCCCTCTCCTCCCCTACAAGTGTAGTCATAACTCCCCATTCCTTCCTCTCCTCCTGTATAAATGTGATAATATATCCCCTCTCCTCCTCTCTCCTCCCCTACAGGCGCAGTCATAACTCCCCTCTCCTCCCCTACAAGTGTAGTCGTAACTCCCCATTCCTTCCTCTCCTCCTCTATAAATGTGATAATATATCCCCTCTCCTCTTCTCTCCTCCCCTACAGGTGTAGTCATAACTCTCCTCTCCTCCCCTACAAGTGTAGTCGTAACTCCCCATTCCTTCCTCTCTTCCTCTATAAATGTGGTAATATATCCCCTCTCCTCCATTACAAGTGTGGTCATAACTCCTCTCTCCTTCCTACATACAATTTTTATTCTTATCAGTAGGTTCATGGACACAATCTGAAAGGTCATCATGAAGATGTAGAAAAAGACGTCAGAGGTGATGGGATAAGGGACCAGGGGTCAAAACTCCTCTCGTCTCCCCTACAAACGGTGTTTCCTATCCTCATCTCCCTACATGCAATCCTTATCTTACCAGTAGGTTCATGAGGTCAGCATGAAGGTGTAGATGAAAGATGACAGAACTAGTGACCAATAGGGTTATATCTCCCCTCCCCTCCCCTACAAGCATGATCATAATCCCTCTCCCCTCCCATACATATAATCCTCATTCTTACCAGAAGATTCATGAGCACAATTAGCATGGTCAACATGAAGATGTAAAAGAAAGTGTTGAAGATGATAGAACAAGTGACTGGTGGGGTAATATCTCCCCTCCCCTCCCCTCCCCTCCCCTACGTATAATCCTCATTCTTACCAGAAGATTTATGAGCACAATCAGCATGGTCAACGTGAAGATGTAAAAAA